>VNJS01006050.1:0-24536 GCA_008042575.1 Drosophila watanabei | reverse complement strand
AGAAAAAAAAAAAAAAAAAAAAAAAAAAAAAACAAACCTGAGTGACTCCCATTCACGCCAGATACATATGTTTAACTAAAAAGTAATAAATCAGTAAGGTCTTCAATCTGAGAAAAATAAAGTCTTCTTAAAATAAAGCCTTATAAGTCAGAAACTTACAACGCAGTGAAGGAGGCATTTCCGACTCTTTTAAAGTACATAACATCAGTATCAACAGCCGAGGCGATCTAGCCATGTCCGCCTGTCCGTTTTCCTCGCTACCTAGTCCTTCGGTTTTGTAGTTGTCTGAATTAAGCTATGCAGATAGTTTTGCTTATAATCCCACTACTGTATAAGTAGGAACGGGCTTGTAGCTGCCGCATAAAAAATCGGGAAATGTTTACAACAAAAATTTACCTTAGCCGGATTACAAGATATTGTAATTTACTAGCTATGATTGTTTTGTATTATTATAGAATTTCTGTTTATTTTAATCAAATCGGGCGACAAAATCATATAACTATTTTATTAACAACAAGGACATTTTAAGAAAAAATCTATAACCCTGCCAGTGTTGAACATATATGTTCATCTCAGAGTAGATAAGCATTTTGTATTATTTCAGAATTTTGTTTTGAATTTCATAATAAACGGATTACTATATCAAATTGCTGCCATACGAACAATGGGTAAATGTCGAAGAAAACGTAAAACTTTACATGTAAAACTTTAATACTGTATAAAATAATAGATTTGGCAATTGAACTACAGAATATCCTTGGGAGAGAAAAAAATTTTAAATTAAAAAACATTAATCCTATCAATATAACATTATTTATTGATTCGACTATTAAAACAGGTTTGTAAAACCTTAAAGTCGAGAATGAATGAGAATAAAATTAGTTTAACCAGATTTTTATTTTTAAGCGCACTTAATATTTTAAATTTGATATTGTAACATTTTTAGGATCGTTATTTTTCAAACGATCACTATACTATCGACTAATTTGGTATTTAGTTCCAACTTCTAACTTTTTCATAACCTTTTCACAAAATTATAAATAATTTATTAACTTTTTAAAACTAATCTTATGAAAATAACAACTTATTTGTTCAGTTTAGCACAATGTATGTGAATTATAATTTTTAATATTTTATTTTTAAATATATACAATTTCCTAGATGGCCCACATTTCTCCAGATCTTTTCCATCCCTGGCCGCAGTGTGACCAAATCTTGATGGTTTTAGTTATTTCCTTTGTTTTGCTAAAAGGCCATACTCGGCTCAAATAACACAAATGAAAGATTTGTCACTCGAAGTTTTAGCTATAGATTACGAATAAAGCTATAGACCTTTCACAAAACTGGAATATCGGGTGGAAAAAGGACATCTAGGCAGAGCACCCATAGAAAAAAGTTTGGGAACTACAGCAAGTGGCAAATAAAGGCGTGAGCAACTCGTGTATTTGTGTGTGGGCGCCGCGTAAGCCACAAAACCAACAAACGCCCTGCCATGGTGGGGATTATTGATGAGGCGCAGCTGTTTTATCCGCTCGGGACCCGCATCAAAATAGCTGAAAACTACGGCACCGTCCGATATGTAGGCGAGGTAAGTGACATTAGGTAGCCTCTGACGGACATATTGTCTGAACCTTTGCATTCTGTTGCAGGTGACCGGACATATGGGCACCTGGCTGGGCATCGAGTGGGATGATGGTCTTCGCGGCAAGCACAATGGTGTCGTCGACGGCAAGCGCTACTTCCAGACGCAGATGCCCACAGCAGGCAGCTTTATAAGGCCGGGCAAAGTGGGGCCATGCGCGACCTTGGAGGACGCTGCCCGGGAGAGGTACCTGAACTACGACTCGAGCAACGTGGATGAGTCGCTCATCCGCGAGGCACAGGCTAGCTTGCAGGCATCCCTTTTCGAGGTCGTGGGCATGGACAAAATCGCGCGCAAGCAGAGCAAATTTGAGCAGCTGTCTGAGGTGAGCGTGGACGAGACGCCGGTAAACGCGGCCGGATACCTACAAGGCTTGACGCAGCTGACTACGCTGAACGTGAGCCACACTCTGATTTGGAACTGGGAGATTGTGGCCAGCATAACTCAGCAGCTGCCTTCACTCGCTAGCCTAAATCTGAGGTGAGTGCAGCTGCAATAATTCCAATCTGCTATTGTCATCAAAGTTACTTTTCAGCTCCAACCGTTTAGTATTGCCTACGGAAAGCCAAATTGCTGAGCTGCAGCCCGCTTTTCGTCACCTAAAGCGCATCAATTTACGCAACTGCGGGTTCTCCGACTGGAAAGATGTGATGCTTACTGCGCTGCTCTGGCCGGATATTTTATCGCTGGGACTGCAGGAGAACTCCTTCAGTCAGTTGGCCGTGGTCGATCGCCAGAGGATCTTTAGGCAGCTCCAAGAGCTCGACTTGCATCGCACGAATATAATGGACTTCGACCAGGTGGTCAAGCTAGGAAACCTCTCGACACTTCGCCTATTAAACCTTATGGAAAACGGCATAGAGGAAATAAAGTTGCCTGACTGTGATCCGCTAGCTAAGCTAAATATATTTGTGTCCCTGGAGCAGCTCAACCTTCTCCACAATCCCATTTGGAATGAGGTAAGCTGGAACAGAAATACGTAATGGTCAAAATCTAAACTTGAAAGTGACTCTTGCACAGGCTGATGCGTTCAACGAGCTGGACAAGCTGCCGCAGCTAAAACGCCTGAACAAGACCCCGCATTTGAAGTCGAATTTCGATGAAATGTTCTCCAAGGCTGTTGCCAGCATAGGCGGACTTCAGTTCATCAATAAGGCCGAAGTGACGGCGGAGGAGAGGCGCGGTGCTGAGTATGACATTTGGAAGAAGTATGCAATGGACTGGATGCAGGCGACTCATCAAGGAGCGGATGCCTTACGCGAGTTTTGCAAGAAGCATCGCACGTATGCGTCGCTAGTTAAAAGTAAGCTTCTTACTGCTCTAATGGGAACTCCAATAAATATAACGCATCTCTTTTACAGAATACGGTTCTCCGGCAGATTTCGTGCCGAAGGCTCAAACTAAGCAATCGAATTTGATAAAGGTGTGCATACGACATCAGATAACGGGAGAGACCTGGGATAAGAAAGTGCCGCGGATGATTACTGTGCAAACCCTGCAGGGATTAGTCATGAAACGATTTGGCCTCAATGGAACCGTTCCCCAGCTGTCCTACGTTGATGCCAAGCATCCGAGTCTGGTGGTTCCGTTGGACAACACGGCGAAAACCCTCGACTTTTACTCTGTGCAGGAGCACGACACGGTTTTAGTTCAGTAATAGCAACAGATCCCCAGTTGAACGTGGCGTCCACATTCTCAATTTCGTATTCCGTGTATTTGGTATTGTTAGTTTAAGGCATTCGATAAATAATCAAAATTTTATTTTAACATCTAAGACGACTCATCGGGCGCCCGCAAAATGTTAAATCACTAATGTTACCTTTAGGCATTATAAGTTGAATTTTTCACTAAGCAGTTATACACGATATTTGATTAATTTTTGCTTTTTCAAAAAGTAAACACGTTACTTAACCACTGAAGTGTCTTTTATTTGGAATTGGCTCACTTTATTCAACCCTAGTGCGATTTAACATTTAATTATCAATATTAATTGGGCTGTTCCCTAAACGAAACCAAATGACTAAATTACCGAAAATATCTGCAGCTTCAGCTTTTCTAAAGTTGTTAAGAATGTGGGCTTAATGACTACAGAGTTATTACAAGGCTTTGTTTTGAATCGCTAAATTTTAGATACTCTTCTAAAAATTGTTATTTATTACCCGACTTAAGTTTCTTTTAAAACTTGGTAACCATCTATTTTGGATCCTTCCGTTTCCGCCGATATATTTAGATTCAATTCAATTTCAGTAATCGTATAAAGCCACATAAAATTGTATGTTTTTTTTTAGAAGGCTAAAACTCTTAGATGCAGTGTGAACAGTGTGTTCCCGATAGCTCTGCTCTTATGCCGTATAAAAAAACAAATGGCAAATACTAAATATATCATTATTATATCTTAAATTTATTTTTATTTTGTAAAGATAAATTATGACGTTACTTATCACTTCACTAGTTAATTTACTTTCCCGCTAAGCTAGACAAGTGGGAACTCGACACAAATATTTGAAAATGCAACTGTAGTAGAAGTGGATAATTCATTTAAATGGTATATTTTTTAAGAAAGCGTTTAGTATATTTTAACGGCCGATCTATGGTCTCTCTAATATTATTTCGCAAGATGCGTTTTATTTTGTCTGCAAGGCTTAAGTTGCCAAATACCAGCCACAGCCACAAGTTATGGTGTATAAACGTTCGCAGCTTCTCTGGCACTATTCAAACCGAAGATGCGGTAACTCGAAGCGCGCAACCTCCGCCTGAGAAAGCCGCTAGCGCTAGTGAAAATTCCAACCAAGAGCAGCGCTCGCTCCACATTGCAGTTATCGGGGTGCCAAATGTTGGTAAAAGCACTTTTATCAATAACATTATCAACCACAGGGTCTGCCCGACCTCTGCCAAGGTGCACACTACCCGCCAGTCGAATACCGCCATTTGTACCGCGGGCCAGACCCAGCTCGTCTTTTACGACACGCCCGGTTTGGTGACCCAGCGAGAGATTCGGAAGCACCACCTCGAGCAGAGCTTCAAGAGTGCTTATCGCCATGCAATACAGCATGCGGACGTCATCGCCGTCCTGCATGACGCCTCGAATGGCTGGACGAGGAAGGAGCTCCACCCCACGGTCCTGGACACGCTGAAGGCCTACACGCACTTGCCCAGTTTTCTCGTCCTGAACAAGATAGACGCCCTGAAGTCGAAGCGTGTGCTGCTGGACCTAATCAAGACTTTGACCAACGACACTCTGACAAGCAGGCGTGGTGTCCAGCATGCTAGACAGGCTGAAACTGCCCCGGGCACTTATCAACCGGCTGGAGGCAACCGCCTTAACCAACGCGAGACCAGCTGGAGCCATTTCAGCGATGTTTTTCTTGTTTCGGCAATGACGGGCACCGGTCTAAACGACCTGCAGGACTATCTGGCAGGACAGGCCAAGTCTAGGCAGTGGAGATTCCCCGCCGACGTGCACACTGACGCCAGCCCAGAGGCGTTAATTGTGGAAAGCGTGAGGGCTCGCCTGCTGGACTACTTGCCACAGGAGATTCCCTACAATCTCAAGTGCGAGATTGAGTACTACAGTGTGGAGAAGCGTAAGCGTAGCACCCATTTCTGTTCCCAGTTGCTGGCTAACTCTTACTTTCCTTACAGATGTTGTATACACCTCCGTGCAGGTGCAGTGTCCCACAACGCGCATTGAGCGCTTAATCTGTGGCGAGGGCAACGGGAAGCTGCGCCAGATTACCGAACGAGTGACCTCGGACCTGGTGGAGATGTTCGGCCAGGCGGTGTCCCTAACCATTTCGACGGTATCGAAGGGAAAAAAGAGTACGCCCGAGCCTCGAAATTGATGCTTCAAAAATGTTGTTGTTACATTTAATTTAATTATAACGTTACGTAAACCTACGAATTCACAAAAGCTTCAAATGTGCCACTAGTTTGTCTAATTCTTCAGCAGGTGCGGGACCGAGACCAAGCACTGTAGCGGTTCCGGACTCTAGCTGCGTGCGTCCAGCGTCCCGCACCATGGCGGCCACCACGTTTGACTCTTGGGCACGTCGCTCGAGGGTGCTGAGCTGTTCATAGTTGTCTACGCGGAGCACGATCTTGGGCTGTCCAAGGCGGCACCAACGCTGTAAGATGGCATTCTGCAGCTTTGTGCCTTGGGCTGCGCTCTGGTAGCACATGACTGCTGCATGGGCGCATTGGGCCGCCGTCTTTCCCTTCGACATCTTAACATCTCCACGTACAACAAGTGCCAACTTGGTGGACTTTTCAAAGGCGACACTGTTTCTGAGGAACTTCTGCAGAATGCTACTTGACGTGGGCATACTTCTGGGTCTGCTGCTCCACGTACTTCTGCATGCAAGCTCGGAACTCTTTCACTTTATCCTGGCACGCCCGCCAATCACCGGTCTCGGCAATACACTCCTGGACCTTGTAGTGGAGCTCTATACAGCCGGTCTTTTTAAGCATCAATTCCACGGGGTCCTGATCCGACGCTGCGGACATTTTATTTAACAATTTACTGACTAATATTGCATCAGGCGTGCGGGTTCGAATTATGAAATTCTGCAAGATGTGGCCGTTCTCTCGACTTTTAGTGTTACTAACAATATACTAAGTTCGTCAAAATACCGTCGAATCTGAACTTTGGGAAACTAAAATAAATTTTTTATTTTCTTTAGGGTCTCATTATTTACAAAATTTATATAATTCACAATAAAAAAATAGTCTCAATGCTTTGAGACACTACCCTTTCTGGGTATTATAATCTTAGGCAGAAGTTTGCAACGCAGTGAAGGAGACATTTCCGACCCTATAAAGAATATATATTCTTTATTTACTCCATTCCCTCTTCTTACTACGGTGGGAACAAGCCGGATCGAAGGACTATATAATATAGCTGCCATCGGACTAATGACCAAATTTATAAATTTATAATTTATATATTTATATAATAAAATTTATATTTTATATTATTTATATAAAAAATAATTTAAAAAAAAAAAAATTTATATAATAAATAAATTATAACTTCGTCGTTTTTCACGTTATAATTCTGGGATATGAATTTTTATATTATTTCAGAATTTCGGAATTAATTTTATGAAAATTGGACTACAATATCATAGAAAGAAACAGGAAATTAATAGAAAAAAAATTATTTCTTTTGCAAGTTTTCAACATATCGTCATCTACTTTGAGATATGAGAATTTAGTAATATTTCAGAATTTCTGATTTAATTTGATGGAAATCGGACGGCTATATCATATAGCTATCATAGGAACGATCCGAATATATAGAGGAAAATGTAAAACTGTACATGTAAAAACAAATTTAAAACTGTAAAAATAATAAGAATATGAAGATAAATCATATTATATTAGATATGAATACATTTTTATAAATCCAATTTCAAAACTAATTGATTGATTAAAATAATTTAATTTTAATTTTAATGTGANTAACAATATTATACTAACACCTCAACATATGTAATAACACTGATGAGCGGAAGGCCGAAGCAGCTATTGCTCTGTCAAACAAGTTATCATATGCTTTAAAGCATCTCGATAGCGTTATATAAATAAATAAATAAAAATAAATAAAATAATTTAATTTTAATTTTAATGTGACCAGATAGCTATTCGAGGTATTCAAGATATCGATATCGAAATCGAGAGAGCTGCATCTCTAAACTGCAATACGCGTCAGGTCCAGCAATTGTTGCTGTTTTTATTATGCTGAACAAGTGCAAATAATTTCGCCCAAGTCGGATTTTGTTATGTCCCACAGTGTACGACAGTAATTGTTAAAAATCGATACTATTACCCAGTGGTGGCAGCACAAAATGTGATCTGAACTTTTTTCGAGCAAAACTTGGAGCAATTTATAATTGGATAAACAAGGCAAGACAAGAACTTCGACTTAATTTTATAGGCTTATTACTCATGAATGCAGCCAGTTGTGGTTAGAAGGTAGTGCTAAGTCTCTGTCTTTCGGATTTTACAGATTCGACCGCGTCATCAGTGACGCGTCTTTGTTGACTTCGATCCGATCCACTGATAAGCCTGGAGGGAGGAGCTGGGGAGCTGGAAGAGCTGAGAGCTGAGGCCGCACCCTAAACAAAGGAGAACCCCAGCAGCTAAAGCAGCATAATGCCGATACTATATAGCGTTATATCGCGAGGCAGCACGGTGCTTGCCAAGTTCGCGGAGTGCGTTGGTAACTTTGCCGAAGTCACGGAGCACATCATCGGCCGCATTGGAGTCCACAACCACAAGATGACATACAACCACGGCGAGTACCAGATCCACTACACCTGCGAGAACAAGCTGGTCTACATGTGCATTACCGACAACGTGGGTGAACGAACCGGCGGCCCAGTTTACAAAAGCCGCCGCTGTGTGTTGCCCAATCGATAATATCTCTCGTCTCTTTTGTAGGAGTTTGAGCGCTCACGGGCCTTTCTCTTCTTGGCGGATGTCAAGCAGAAGTTCATCCAAACTTACGGCCTCCAGGTGGCCACGGCCATCGCCTATGCCATGAACACCGAATTCAGCAAGGTTCTAGCCCAGCAGATGGTATACTTCAGTCAGTCGGGCGAGGTGGACACCATTTCGAGGGTCCATGGGCAAATAGACGAGCTAAAAGACATTATGGTTAAAAATATTGGTAAATAAGCTTATGAAATGATGTAAAATCTCAGAGATCCCATTGCTCCCCTTCTTTTGCAGACAGCCTGCGTGACCGCGGCGAGAAGCTTGAACTGCTGGTCAACAAGACCGAAAACTTGAGCAATAATGTAAGCTGAAGCAGATTGTTTACCCAAACGGCGATTACACCTTTATAATTTTCAGTCCGTTGCATTCCGCAAGGCCTCGCGCAACTTGGCGCGGCAAATGTTTTGGAAGAACATCCGGATCTACGTGGTGGTGGGCCTGGTGATAACCTTCATCGTCTATGTGATCGTGAGCATGGCCT
This sequence comes from Drosophila watanabei, assembly GCA_008042575.1. NCBI lineage: Eukaryota > Metazoa > Arthropoda > Insecta > Diptera > Drosophilidae > Drosophila > Drosophila watanabei. Next base: position 15,915 of record VNJS01006050.1, on the reverse strand, counting down.
GCGGCGGTCTCGCCTGGCAGTCCTGCGTCTAAGGAGCCTCTGGCCTCGTTGTTTATATTGTTATAAGCTCCACAACACATGTATATTTGCATATAAAGTTCTACCGTACTCTCATTATCTATGTTCTATGTAATAAACGTGAATGTATACAGGTTTAAGAGATAATCCGCCTTCACTTGTCCTCGACGTAGACCACATCGTTAGCCTTGACCTTGCCTGGCAGCCGCAATCCCAGGTGAATGCCCAGAGCCGGCGAGCTGAAGTTGAATAAGCGATAACTGTGGAAAGACGCAATAAAACCACAATCAATGGAATTTAACAGCAAACTAGAAAGGAAGTGACTCACCTCCGCAGCGTCTTCAGCGGCTCTCCATCGATGTCCCTCTTCGCCGTCTTGGGATTTATATTCGGCAAAATGCAACGAGTGCAAGGAGCCACGGATCGGAAAACTGCATCGTCCCCGATGCGCAGCCATTGCCACTTGTCCTCTGCATAGGGTTCGTCCACATCCATTTTAAGTTCGAAATTGCCACGGAACTGCAAAGCATCCACGGGATTCTTGAGCCGAGTGTTCAGATCGGCCACCGATGAGAGATTCATTAGCATGTAACTGGTGGCATCATTTAAGGTGCCCTTTGAGAAGAAACATGAATTGATTTTAGATTTATTTTCGAGTTTAACAAAAACCCACCGAATCCTCTTGCCTCAGGAAGGGCATATGCTTCAGCCTCGGATTGGTACTCCTCACTGGGGTCGGGTAGGGATAGTGAACAAGCTTCAGGCCGCTGTCCTGCTTCAGAATTGCCTGGGAGAACCACGTATTGATGCGGTCGCCGCAGGCCATCACATCCACGGGCACGCCCCAAACGGAGGTGTGCACATCCTGGCTGGAGCCCCCCAACTGCTCAAAGTCCAGCTCCAAGTCGGGCAGGCCTTCGTAACTGAGCACCAGCTTGCTGGCTGATACCTTTTTAGAACGGATCTGCGTCATGTGCGGATAAATGCGCGCCGTGATCATCTCGTTCTTGTCGTTGACCACCATTAAGGTGCGATCCCGAATGCCCTCAAAGGACATGCTGAGCACATCGCAGTCGAACTCCACACCGGGCTTGGAAATCTCCATGGGAGCACAGGACTTGACAGGAAAGAAGTGAATCCTCTGCACGGTGCCCACGCGGCGCCACTTCTGGGGCATCACATCGCGTGTCAGGTGTCGGTACAGCAGGTAACTGGCACCGCTCGCAGCGACCAGGCCAACGCCCACACCGATCAGAGCCTTCGGACTAAGGTCAAAAGTCGAGCTGCTTCCACTAGCTGCACGATATTTATGGTTACTAGGAGGGAAATCCTTTATCCTATTTTTCACTCACTTGCCATCTCCTTGTTTTACGTTGCACTTGTTGCTTTCTCTGCGCCAAAAGCTTTACTGATTAGATTGTCCGTTTATTGAAGGAAAGCTCTTTGGAAGATCATACCCAAAGCTGGACCGTAATCAGGCCATTTTACAACTTTAATTAAATAAGCAATATAAAATATTATTGTTCATTCACGACGACGAATGTAATTTAGTTTTTTTTTTTCTACATTTTATTTAAGAAACAAAAGCTGGATAAGGTTTTATTTGCAAAGAAATCATATTTCGCCATTCCGTTTTCCCTCCCAAATTCACGGCTTGCCTATCGATAAGTGTTATCGAGCAAGAAGCCGGCAGATTTGTTTACATTTGTTCAATGTGTTTTTTTCTATTAAATGCGTTTTTGGAGTTGCTTAAAATATAATTTGGGTTTATATTTATTACATCGGACCTCAGTCTCCGTACTCTGATCTTCCAAGATGAGCGAGCAAGAATCAACGGAACGTAGTAGGCCCACAACAAACGCTTCATATCACAGAGATCCCGATCCTGACCCCGAGCTGGATGTGACCAGTGAGAAATTCAATCCCCTAAAAGCCTTGTACGCGCCCAACTACAAGATAACAGATGCAGTTCCCAAGGTGCTCTACCAGAATCTGGCCGCCTTCGAGAGTGCGCTCAAAAAGTTTGGCATCTGGCAGCTAAACAAGCGCCAGAAATCGGAAACTGGATCGGAAAATCAAAAATACCAGCAGCAGAAGGAAAAGCCCTCAATATCCAAAGCTGCTGCAGCACCTATCACAGAGGTGCCTCAGCGCCGTTTCGAGCTGCATCAGATGCCCATGCCCAGCACGACGAACAAGAAGCACCAACGCAATATTTTCACCTATATGGAGACGAGTGTTGGACCACTGGCACTGCTTAAAAAGTGTGTGCCCCTGCCCAAATCTAAGGAACCCTCGCCCCCTACTCAACGAATTCGTGTAGCAATCCGCAAACAAGGAGTTGTGGGCGGCAGCGTGGAAGGTGAACTGCTCGCCTTCGACAAGCAGTGGAATCTTCTCCTACGAAACGCTACAGAGACCTGGAAGCGCAGGAAATACAACTACGGTCAGCAAAACATCTGCGACACACCTGTGGATTGCACTGACCGGCTCAAGAAGCTGGGCATCACCCTGCCCAGGATACAAGTAACGAGTCTGAATAGAAAGAACGTGGAGATAACCCGCGATTTACCACAGGTATTGATTCGCGGTGAAAATGTCGTTCATATTAGTTTAATAGATAAGCCAAAATAATATACAGCGTGTTTCATTGTTAGCTGGTGTACTCCATGGGTACGCACTCCTCGGCGGCCACCTCATCGTCCTCCATCAGGTGCTGTAGGGTCTCATTGGGATAGCTGAAACGAATTGTTGGTTTAATTAAGGTTCTACGTGGGCCTAGAGTAATATATTACCACTTGGAGGGACTCTCATCGCTGAGCATCGTGGTGGGCACTGTGGCCGAGGTGCACTCAGGGCTCATCAGTTCAATGGGCGTGGGCCGTCGCTCCTGCAGCTGGCGAGCAATTTCGGCTGTGCTCAATCCAGGTGAAGCCTCTTTGGGGACAGCCTGAAGCTGGATTTGTTGTTGCTGTAGTTGCTGCGAGGGCGAAACTGTGGCCGTGAGCTGCCTCTTTGCGGCAGCAGCCTGCATTCCGTGGTTTGATGGCATCATTCCGGTCAGAATTTTGCGTCTGCGACCCCGTGTGGCGCCGACAGTGGGCATATGCGGGGGCATACCTGGTACTCCAGTCGCGCCCTTGTCTTTGTGCTTTCGGCGTATGGTTTCTTTGGGTGTTTGGGAACCCCCGGTCACTCCGGAAGTGGATGCTGAGGCATTCTCTGGCTCCGAATCCGAGCTGTCGGTGGCATCGCTGTCGCTGGAGTCCTTGGCGGGCTTCTCGTACATTAACAGGCGGTCGAGAAGAAATGTGCGATCGCGGGACACCTTCAGCAGCCTTCGCTGATTCGTGTGCAGCAGATCCTGGAAATATTCGTTCTCCTGTAAACACAAAAAGCTGTGACTTCAACATTGCCAAGCTCAACTTAATGTATTTACGTAGATGAGGAATTTCAGCTTCTTCTTTAGGTTCTTGTAGCGCTCCTTGTAGTCCACTGCGCTGCCTCCGCCAATTCCCATTCCCGCGGATGCAGATGAACCCGCGAGCGGCGCGCCATGAGCTATCGCCTGGACTCGATCCCTCGCTGGCGGTGGCGGCTCGTCATCGCTTTCCGGCTGTTGGGGCTCGTCCTTAATGGCGGCCTCCCCCTGGTTGGCCAGGGACCGACAGTACCAGCCCTCGAGCATTTTATTTTAATCAAAATCCAAAGTTTGTGTTTATTTTTCCTTCGTATACATGCCAGGCAGTGGTGGGAATGATTCGATAGTTTCGAAGGTAGCGCACTATCGATTACTGCTGTCGGCAATCGGCGCTTTTATCATCGGTATTTTGAATTTAAAACCGACTTGGAATATAATTTTAATTAATGTTTTTATTTGTATTAACGAATTCAATTGTATTTTAATTATATATGCAATAGTACACGATTTAAAGCTTCGCATACTGCCACTCATGCACCACCATCGACGGCAAAATGTCCTTTAGAGTTTGGGCCCCGATCAGCGCCATTGTGATCTCAAAATCCTTCCTCAGAACGCTCAGAACCTCCTCCACACCCTTCTGGCCGTTGTAGGCCAGTCCCCAAATGGCGGGACGACCAACAAAGACAGTTTTAGCGCCAAGAGCCATTGCCTTGAAGATGTCATTGCCCTGCATGATGCCGCCGTCCAGCATAACAACTAAATCATCGCCCACGGCCTTTACAACCTCCGGCAGGGCTTCAATCGATGCCGGAACCGTGTCGATTTGACGTGCTCCATGGTTGGACACAATGAGACCAGCGCATCCAAACTCCCTGGCCAACACAGCATCCTCAGCAGTCAGCACGCCCTTCACCACAATGGGCAGATGGGTGATACTCTTCAGCCAAGCGATATCCTTCCAGGTGATGCTCGGATCGAACTGACTGGACACGTACTCGTTTATGCCAGAAGCGCCCGTGCTGGGACTACCCACACCGGTGGCCTTCACGCCCTGGAAGTTGGCCAGGGTCAGGTGCGCGGGCAGGCTAAAGTTGTTCCGCACATCAGCACGTCGGTGTCCGAATATTGGGGCATCGATTGTCAGAACGAGGGCCTTGAAGTTGGCTTTTTCAGCTCGACGGACCAACTTTTCCGTGACGGCACTAAACTCGAGATAGTGGAAAGTACATTTTATATAATATATAGCTTGTATTTTAGTCTTACCGTTCCTTGTAGATGTAGAGCTGGAACCACTTCACGGTGTCCGGTGCACCGGCTGCCAGATCCTCCATTGATGTGGTTGAAAGGGTGCTGAGAATGAAGATAGAGCCAGCCTTGCCCGCGGCCCTGGCATTGCCAATCTCGCCATCCGGATGCGCCATCTTCTGCATGGCTGTGGGGGCAATGCCCAACGGCCACTTCATCCGCTCGCCGAATATCTCACAGCCAATGTCCAGACGAGAGACATCCCGCAAGCAACGTGGACGCAGCCGCAGACGGCGGAAAGCCTCGCGGTTCAGGCCCAAGGTGAACTGATCGCCGGCTCCGCTTCTGTAGTAGTCCAAAGCATTCTTCTCCAGGTGGCCAGCGGCCTTCTTCTCAAAGTCCTCGACGCACACCAAAGCCATGTCTGTTATGTAACGTGGAATGGAAATATACAATGTTTGTCCGCACTTTCCAGACTAGAACTAAACCCGCAAAATTGTGGACCAGCATCAACATCATTTGCCCGGCGGGGATCGTAAACCGAGCCGATCGCGATAAGCAAGCTGTCTACCGGCTGCAACTGATAAGCTGTCCCTCCCTGTGCCCAAACGAAGTCGCCCAGGTCTCGCATAGAGATCATCCGAAAGAGACGACGCAGTTTCCCATCTCTACACGGGGGGTAGCCTTCCGAGGCGATAAGCGCTCACTTTTTTTTGACGAGATAAGTGTTAATGGGAATCACGTACCTTCTGCAAACTGACTTCCGAAGCTTCAATGTCCAATTTTTACGTGGAATTTATCGCTGGACTCCTCTTCCTCTTCTTCCGCTCTCAAACGAATGAAAACTCGCTGGCAATTGTGAACTATCAACGGGTTTATTTAAAAAGCAACAAAATTCCTGTAAAAAACTCACTCTTAGAACTAGTTAACCATTAGTAGGTGCTCTAAACGCTGTACGTAGCCTTTAGGTTGTTGAAGTACTCCAGATCCTTTGCGCTAATCGAGGGCACGAACTTGTTGAAGGACCTAGTAAAGTCTTCCGACTCCACGACAACGTTCCCCGGCATTAGTTCCTCATCCGTGATGGCCCCACTCAAGTGCCTGTCTATGATGCGTCTCACGGCCGAAAGCCAGGCATTCGAGCAGATGGAGTACAGATCTGCTCCGCTCATTTCGCTCTTTAGCCGCTCCGCAATCTCGTCCATGTCCACGCCAGCAGCTAGGGCAAAGCGCTGTGTCTGGGCCCGCAGCACCGCTGCCTTGTCATCGGCTGTGGAGCAGGGACCAACATAGAAGAGCTTGTCAAAGCGACCGGGACGCAATAGGGCGGGATCGATCAGATCCGGACGGTTGGTGGCTGCCAGGATGAAGATGGGCTTACTAGTGTCGCCATCACTCATGCCATCCATCTCGGCCAGCAGTTGCGAGACCACGCGATCCATAACGCCTCCAGAATCACCAGCTACACCTCGATTGGGAGCAAGGGAGTCTAGTTCGTCCAGGAAGAGGACACAAGGCGCTGCTGACCGGGCTCGAGAGAAGACCTCGCGGACATTCTGTTCGCTCTGGCCCACATACATGTTGAGGAGCTCCGGCCCCTGGACGGAGAGGAAGCTCAGGTTGCACTCGGTGGCCACGGCCTTGGCCACCAAAGTCTTGCCCGTTCCCGGCGGGCCGTAGAGAAGAATGCCCGATCGCCTCAAGTTCTTGCCCATTAGGTGAACATGTTTGAGCGGCAGCCCGATGCTGCTCTGGATCTCGTCCTTCAGCTTAGCCAGACCACCGATATCCGACCAGTATACCTTCGGTACCTTGGGCGCCCCCAAGCTGTCCGCAAAGGAACTCTGCATGTCGCTCAGGTTCTTGGCGAAGTGTGATAAATCCAGGGTGCTCCTGCCGTGACGTTGGCGGCTCTTCAGGCGAATGGCACTGTCGTATAGTAGCTGAAGGTCGCCCAAGAGAAAGCCCTGCGACTTTGTCGCTACCTCCTGAAGCACATTGATGGTATCCCTCCAATTAGGACTGACGCGGGACATGAATTGCGCCTGGTTTTCTCTCGAGAAGAGGGGCAGGCGGCCGATGGCCTTTTGGTTATGGATCACATCGTTAAAGGTCTCCCGCACATGCATCCAGCGCAGGATCTCGAATCGCTCCTCTTTGCTGGGCATCTCTATGCTGACTATCTCCAAGAAGAGGCTCTGAATCATGGGCTTCAGGTGTTTGTCGCTGGTTATGGCCACCACCACCACGGGGTGCTTGCGATCTTTGGTGAAAAGCTCTTGGACCTGCACATGGAAGGCCGACAGCAGACGCAGATCCTCGTTGCCCTCGTTGTCAATGCCAAAGATCTCGAAGTTGTGGAAGCAAATCAGGAGTGGCTCGCTTACTAGGCTCTTGGCGAAGACCGCCTTTAACTTCATTTCCGTGTGCGAGGGCACCTGCGAGACAATCTCAGCACAGTCCGCTCCATATAGATGCATGCCCAGCTCCTGGGCCACGGCATTGACGAGCTTCGTTTTACCAGAGCCTCGCTCGCCTTGCAGCAGAAACACGGGGAAAATGTGCTTCGAGGACAGGCACGCGGACTTCTTGGGCAGGAAGGCGTCTACCGAGGAGCGCAGCAGTTGGTAGGGCTTCCGTAGCCCGCTTGGATAGTTCTCAACGATTGCACAGTTGTCCAGCACTTGGCGCGGCAGAAAGCTGTGGGCAGATGGCACTTGAACCAAGTTGCTGAAGCTCTTGGCCACCACCGCCTGCAGCTCGAACTCGCTGCCCTTTGTCTCCAAATGAATGCACTTGAAGTGAACGTGGCGAAGGTAGGCGAAAATCAGGTAATAGTGCGCATAGGAGGCAGTGCCGACTAAGTCCGCGTTCACCTCGATACGGTAGGTGTGGCCGCGATGCAAGAGACGCGGGGTGCTGAAGTAGTTGCTCAGGATGAGCTCCGTCAGCTCGGCGGGCAATTCGTGCGGATCGGTCAGCATGTATACGTGCGCCTTGGTCGCTATGCCGGGTATGGTCTGCTCGTCGGCAAAATGGTCCAGCTGCACCCAGCAGTTGGAGCGGATGCGAAAGCGGTCCATGATGTTCCCGTAAAAGTTTTCCTGACATGGAAAAAGGTGTTGTTAGCATACAAGACTTCGACAAATATGTACACTCACCTGCACATACAGACAGTTCGGTTGACATTGGGCCACTGGCAGTATCTGGGCAACTATGGTGTGCGGCGCTTCCTGCAGCATTTGCTTGATGACCGTTTGAGAGTCGGACTTCCCAATTGGTGGTTGACTGCTCGTTCCTCTGCCATTGCCACGAATAACCAAGTTGACAAAGTTAACGTCCGGCGACTCCGCATAGCTGTCGTATACGTCCTGACTCGCGAAGACCAGGTGCTCCGACTTGATCAGCTCGTTCTTGATCAGCAATTCGTAGAGGCGATTCGGAATAGGGGTCAGAAGCAACTTGCCCTTGTAATATTTGGCATAGCGCCAGTACACGGCGTACGTGAGATATCCGGGAAAGAAGAACCAGGGCCACTTGGGCGCCAGCAGCTGCACGGCCGAGTTGTAGCCCTCTATTAGCTCCTGCACGCGACCGGAGAAGCTGTATCTAGGCTGGCCGGGATCCTGCTGGTCGAACGCCACCGAATTTCGCTTGCCGGCGACCTTTTTCTGTGGGATTCGAGCGGGTAATTATCTAATGGAAGTCTTGATAGAGCAAATGACCTACCGCAGAATCATTTTCATTCATTTTTTCACAACAGGGAGCGACAAAAACAAAACAGAAAGCACGAGTACAAGGGTTAATTTCGACACGGAGAGTCAAAGTTCAAGGAGTTGGAGGAAGGGCAGCACACAGTGACACTGAAATAAGCAATGTCTAGTTAATTCAGTTAATGCACAGCCAAATATTACCCCTTGCGGTGATTATTCTGCATTTTAATTAGCTGTTACGTTAGTTTTTACCTTTTTAATTATTACCCTCCTCTTCATTTCTTAATGTTTTGGTTAAAGGTGTTCAGCAGTGCTGCCAACTTTTTTTAACGAATGGCATTTTAAAGAGCTTGATTCAGTGTTGCCAGATGCAGACTAGGCTTTCCCCCTAAAAAATCTCAAAATTTTAAAATTACAGTTTTCCTCATGTATTCGCCGCCTAGTTGGTCTTGAAGAAGAACACCATCCCGGGATTTAATTTTTAACTTTAATAATAATAATAATAATTACGATTTACCTCCAATTTGCACATAAGATATTCCTTTTGGACTGCCTAGTTATATACATAGCGACTGTCTAGCTCCCATACAGTTCATTCGTCTCCCATGTGCTTACTGTACCTCAATATATTCTTGGTATATTTTGCTATTATTAGCGAATGGAGTGGTATTTTCAGCTTGGCGACACCTGGTCACACACCCACGCAAACAAAATACGAGAATTTTTATCTCCCGAAAATGAGTCTTGAAATGAGCAATATAAACGGAGGGAACGGCACCCAAGGCTCCCACGATAAACGTGAGTTGCTCTGCCTGCTGAAACTCATCAAGAAGTATCAGCTGAAGAGCACGGAGGAGCTGCTCTGCCAGGAGGCGAATGTCAGCAGTGCCGACTTGGCGGAGATTAGCGAGAGCGATGTGCAAAAGGTGCTCGGCGCTGCCTTGGGGCTGGGCGATAATGTCCGGGAGTGGGAACGTGCTCCAGCTCAACCGCAGCCGGCCAAGCAATCGGCCGTGACCGAGGCCAATGCGGCGGAGGCGCTGGCCAAGTTCATTGGCGACGACAGCTTCGATGCCCAGCAGTACGAGCAGTCCTACCAGGAGCTGCGCACCTTCGTGGAGGACTCCCTGGACATATACAAGCACGAGCTGTCCATGGTGCTGTACCCCATCCTGGTGCAGATCTACTTTAAAATGCTTGCCAGCGGCCTCAGGGACAAGGCGAAGGACTTCATCGAGAAGTACAAGTCCGATCTCGACGGCTACTACATCGAGGGTCTGTTCAATCTTCTGCTGCTGTCCAAGCCAGAGGAGCTGTTGGAGAATGATCTGGTGGCCGCCATGGAAACGGACCGGTTTGTCATACGCATGTCGAGGGACTCGCACTCGCTCTTTAAGCGCCACATACAAGACCGCCGGCAGGAGGTGGTGGCGGATATTGTGTCCAAGTACCTGCACTTCGATACCTACGAAGGCATGGCGCGCAACAAGTTGCAGTGTGTGGCTACGGCGGGCTCCCACATTGGCGAGGCCAAGCGGCAGGACAACAAGATGCGGGTCTACTATGGCCTGCTTAAGGAGGTCGACTTCCAGACTTTGACCACGCCAGCGCCTGCGCCAGAGGAGGAGGACGACGACCCGGATGCCCCGGATCGTCCAAAGAAAAAGAAACCGAAAAAGGATCCGCTGCTATCGAAAAAATCAAAATCGGATCCGAATGCCCCCTCAATTGACAGGATACCCCTGCCGGAACTGAAGGATTCAGACAAGTTGCTGAAGCTAAAGGCATTGAGAGAAGCTAGCAAGCGTCTGGCGCTCAGCAAAGATCAATTGCCTTCGGCTGTCTTCTACACGATTCTGAACTCCCATCAGGGCGTAACGTGCGCCGAGATCTCAGACGATTCCACGATGCTGGCCTGCGGATTCGGGGACTCTAGTGTGAGGATCTGGTCCCTGACGCCTGCCAAGCTGCGTGCCCTCAAGGATGCTGATGCGCTGAGAGAGCTGGACAAGGAGTCGGCCGATATCAATGTGCGGATGCTGGATGACCGCAGCGGGGAGACGACCAGGAGTTTTCTTGGCCATACCGGACCCGTTTATCGCTGCGCCTTTGCGCCCGAGATGAACCTGCTGCTGTCGTGCTCAGAGGACGGCACGATACGACTGTGGTCCCTGCTTACTTGGTCCTGCGTGGTCACTTATCGGGGCCACGTCTACCCGGTATGGGATGTGCGTTTTGCGCCGCACGGCTACTACTTCGTGTCTTGCTCCTACGACAAAACTGCACGCCTTTGGGCCACGGACTCCAATCAAGCTCTGCGCGTGTTTGTAGGCCATTTGTCCGACGTGGACTGCGTGCAGTTCCATCCAAATTCCAACTATGTGGCTACCGGCTCCAGCGATCGGACAGTTCGATTGTGGGACAACATGACGGGCCAGTCGGTGCGCCTGATGACGGGCCACAAAGGATCGGTGAGTTCTCTGGCCTTCTCTGCATGCGGCCGGTACCTGGCTTCCGGTTCGGTGGATCATAACATCATCATCTGGGACCTGTCGAGTGGAGCTCTGGTTACCACCCTGCTGAGGCACACCAGCACCGTGTCCACGATTACCTTCAGCCGGGATGGCACTCTGCTGGCAGCCGCTGGCCTGGACAACAACCTCACGCTGTGGGACTTCCACAAGGTCACCGAGGACTACATCAGCAATCACATTTCGGTGTCGCACCACCAAGACGAAAACGACGAGGATGTGTACCTGCTGCGCACGTTCCCCAGCAAAAACTCGCCCTTCGTCACCCTTCACTTCACGCGCCGCAATCTCCTGATGTGCGTGGGCCTCTTCAAAAGCTAGGTTCGCAGCTAGGCTTAGTCGGTATACGTAACGTAGATGTAAGTAATGCACGAAATATGTCTAGGATTAAAGTAATCGTATCATCCATCAGTTTGTGTATCTTCCCTGCTCGGAATGATATAGTGTCTTACCCATTTAAGGATTAGTCTTGAATTTTTTAAGCTGCTAACGACCATTTGGATTTAAAGTTTACAATAAATCAATGCAATGCCCCTCTGGTGTTCCGCATTACTAAGTAAAAGATGTGACTTTGGTTCCTTAAAGATAAATAGTTTATTTAAAAGCACACAGCATATACATAGTTGAATACGCGTCAGATAATATATTGTCTACTCCGCATCGGCGATGCCAAATGTCCGGCGCACGGCCACCGAGTTTTTGATGTTGAAGATGGCGCAGCGCGGCGGTTTCTCGCCGCCAAAGGCTAGGGTGTAGGGATCCTCCGGGCACTGGCGCATGCACTGCAGACGCCCCATATTGAACTCGTGTTCGTAGACGTGCTTGACCTCAGTGCTGTTGAAGTTCCACACCTTGAGGGTTCCCTCCGTGGAGGTGGAGGTTAGCAGATTGGGCATCTGACTATTGAAGCACACTCCGGAGATCTCCTCGTTGTGGGCCTTCACGGACCACAGCAGCTCGTCGGGCTTCCGTTTGTCGGCGTAGTGCAGGCTGCCATCGTTGGTGCCCACGATGAAGTAGTCACCCTGCGTGGGATGCCACAGGACCTTCTCCACCTCGCCGGGGACCTTCCACTGGATGCATGAGGAGTTGACGGCATCGGCGTCGCGGCAATCGAAGAGCCTCACATACCCATCGGCACAGCCGGTGAGGATGCTCTGCGCCTCCGCGGGGTGGAACTCCAGGGACTGAACCTTCTCGCCGAAGGCCGTGATAGTTGTGTGCGGCTGGCCCTCGTCCATGTCCCATAAAATGAGAGTCTGGTCAACAGAGCCACTGGCCAGAATGTGTTCGAAGTTGCGGTTCCACGAGAGATCCAGCACGGCGTCCTTGTGGCCGTACTGCTCCTTGTGCTGCTTGCGACTGCCCTTGGAGCCCAACTTGAAGGTGGGCTCAATGGAGTCCTGGATATCCAGGTCCCAGATGGTGATTATAGGATCCATGCAACCGATAGCGCACATGTTGCCCACCTTGTCGCTGCCGGCGTCGTGGTTCATCCACTCAATGCAGAGCGGAAAGCTTGGCAGCAGAAAGTCGTGGTGCGTGTATAGCGCTTCCTCCTCCTGGTTGAACACCCACACTTCCATGGAGGCGGCGTCGTCCTGGACGTGGCCCACCAGTATCAGGTTGTCACTGGGCTTTATGACCTCATCCTCGGCCTCGGAGTCCTCGTCCTCGTCGGGCACCTGTTCTGCAGCATCCACAATGTTGGCCAGACTGGTGACTGTGGCATTTTCCTCGTTGTCGTAATCCTGGAAGTGAAACTCGTCCTGCGGATTGCGGTTCTCACTATTCGCATCTTCATTGTCGTCCACATCCATGCCGTCACCATCGCCTGCTCCACCCTCCTCATCGTCGTCGCTCTCCTCGTCCAGTTCCTGCTGCGTGCTGCCGATTATTCTGGCCAGCTCCGCCTGCGTCAGCACAATCTTGTCTGGCTTGTCCTTGGCCACGCCGCGCGGCACAAAGCAGAGGGCAGGCACGAAGTCAATGCTCGCCTCAGGTGGTCCTTCCTCAGCCATTTTCAAAGAAGTTCGAAAAAGTTTACCCCACCAAACGAAATAGTGTCAACACGTGCAGTTTTTGAATCGAGCAAATAGTGTGACCGTAGCTGACCCAAGAGAACACACCAAATACGCGATGAATAAATACCAATTACAAATTGGAACAAAAAGATTTGTATATTTATTATTAATAATTAATAATATAATATAAATATATATAACGAGATTTGAGATATCCCGTGATTTTTTTAAGCCCAAGATCTAAATTCAAATTTAATGTAGTTGTTATTAAATGATCTACCTGATTTTTTTCGCAGATAAACCAAGAATGATTTATGCATGTAATATAAAACTTCTTATCTGCATTTATCTTATCAGAATGTCTCCAGCCCTAATGCTGAATGCAATCAGATTACTCAGATAAAGTCTTTTTAGTCATTAGCAACCCGGAGATATTTTCAATCTTCAGTCTAGAAGACCTCTTCCATCAATATGGACGCACGTAAATTCTCTACTCACATACTGGACACTTCCGTGGGAAAAGCTGCCGCCAATGTTCGAGTAACCGTTTCCAGACTGGACGAGAACCAGGAGTGGCGATCCCTTCGAGCGGTCCAAACAAATGAAGATGGTCGATGCCAGCTCTTGGAGTCTGGCCAATTTCCCAACGGGATCTACAAGCTAACGTTCCACGTAGGGTCTTATTTTGCTGAGCGCAATGTAAGGTCTCTGTATCCAGTTATTGAGATCATTGCGGACTGCAGCGAAAACCAGCATTACCATATTCCCCTCTTACTTAATCCCTTTGGATACTCTACATATCGTGGTACATAGACAAGTAAACCCAAAATATTGTATTTGGTTAATAATAACATTAAAGATATTTTGCAATAGGTTGGATTGTTTGTTATTTGAATCTTTACAAAATATTTCAAAGTATTTTGGAAAGCAAATTAAATAAGTTAATACAAAATGTAAACATTGGGAGATATTCTAGAATCCGATCGAAATTATCTCAATAAGTTTAAAACTGTTCCCAGGAAAATTTGCAATCGAAAATAATTAGTTGGACCAACTACCACCACTAGATTCGATAGACCTCCATCCACATCACCATCGCAACTGGCAAGCACAGCACTTGCCTTGTATCTTACCACCTCTAGCTAGCGCTTCAGTTGCGGTTCGTTCGTATCTGTCGGATGTTGTTGGCGGTTCGAGTGTTTCCCCAGTCGGTTTTGTTGGTGTTTTCGATTGAAATTCAACGTTTTTGAAACGGCAAACAACTCTTTTGTACACGCCTGTATTTTTTACGAAATACGAATAGTTGTAAAAATTGTGAGCAATACAGTTCTTAAGTGCGGTTTGTGAGCTATGAGTGCTTGAGATCCTTCGGTTTGCCAGCCCTCTCCAAGTTGGAATTCGTCTCCCGCAGAGGCGCAACAGTTGTTTCGGAAAGAGAATCAGTATGGAAATTATATCCGTGTGTTTCTAAAGAGCCAAAGCCAAAGCCTAGCAAGAAGTCGGTTTTGTTATTGGAAAGTACAAGCCCAAAGCAGCGCTCACATAGACACACACTCTAGATGCCAACAAATCCCCAACAAATCTTAAACCAGTTTCAAGATACATATTCTTTGGTGTCAGTGTGTGCATGTTGATTTTTTCTGGCATTGTTTTCGTTTTTTTCTGCTGCTGCCGCTGCTGCTGGCTCTGCATCTTTTTTGTGTACCCTTTTCGCTGCCTCTTCCACCGCGGCCCTCCAATCGCGCTTCCATTTTCTGGCCGCCGTCTACTTCCGAGTGGCTAGAGGTTTGAGTGAGCTCTGGGGTCCAGCAGAGTAACTAGTACCCAGTACCCTGTTCCAGTTACCAGTGCCAAGTACCACCGCCAAGTGCCTGAGCCAGCCCGCGTCGCGCTTCGTCTCCCACCTGAGAAACACGGAAAGAAACGAGCTCGGATTCTAGCTAGATCAGCCAGTTGGCAGCCGCCCAATCGCTCCAATTTGAATGCTGGACGGCAGCATTCAAGATCCCGGCGTACATCGCACGAACTATTCCAAAAAGGTGAGTTGTGGCTTACTGTGACCTCTGTTGATCTCGTATATTCATTACAAGTTAAGGGATAATGATTATTAATTACTGAATTTGTTTTTTACTGCTAAAAGCTTGAAATAATCAACCTACTTATCCTTTTCTCAACTAACACTTATACTTGTTTGGTAACTAAATATTTAAAAACATATTTAATTTAGAAACACCTAAGGGCTTATTTGATTAAACTGATTCACTGCTGGATTTATTTATTGTTGCTAGCATCATAAAAAGTATATTTTATTTTTGAAGCTTATAATTATATTTCTAGGTTTTGAAACCCTGAAAATCATTCGGAAATTCGTTTTTCCGAGTTTCAGAACCTATTTAAAAATTTTAATATTGCTTTTAACATTTAAGTCAATATTTGACTACAATTTTAAACAAATTTTAAATTTTTAAGGTTTAAAGTGCAATAAAATCAAAGCTTTATGAAATTATTTAAAATAAAGTTTGATTATTTATAAATTTTCACAAATGGAATAAGTTAATTTTTCAAAATAAAATTGATTCAAATCAAGCTTAAATTTAATTGAGTTTCCTATTGTTCTAAAATCTAGAACTTGGCTTAAATGATGGCTAAATGTCAACCGTAACCCGTTGGACAACAATATATTTAAATTAACACTTTCATTATTTATACCAAATACAAGTTAGTTGGAGAACGTGGGAAATAAAAGTGTATGTGAAAAAACCTTTTGTTTAATTGAATCGCATATTCTGTGGCCAGAGGTATATATTACGTCAGTGATACCTGCGACAATTTGGCCAATTTCGTTTACCTAATAATTGAAAGTTCACAAATCAAGTGGCTGGCGCATTAAAACGCAATCAAAATGACAACTTGCTAACGGTCAATTAATCAAAAGCCCCTGTGAATGCCGCAGCAGAGCC
>VNJS01006047.1:0-19049 GCA_008042575.1 Drosophila watanabei | reverse complement strand
ATTTAATTTTAAGCAGAAGTTTGCAACGCAGTGAAGGAGTCGACTCCGATCCTATAAAGTATATATTAAAAAGTATGCATTGATCAGCATCAACAGCCGAGTCGATCTAGCCATGTCCGTATGTCCGTCCTTCTGTCTGCCTGCCAGTCCGTCCGTCTGTCTGATTATACGCAAACAAGTCTATCATATCTATATCATATAGCTGCCATACAAACGATCCGTAAATTTGTAGAAAAATATTAGAACTTCACTGTTTTTTAACATATCTTGATCAAGTCTCGGTTATAAGCTTTATATATTGCTCCAGATTTTTACATTTAATTTTATAAAGATCGGACTACTATATCAAATAGATATATGATATTTTCAGAAAAAAAATTATAACTTTGTCAGTTTTCCACATAACTTTTTCTACTTTCGGATAATCGGACGACTATATCATATAGCTGCCATACAAATGATCGGTAAATGTGGACGTAAATTACATTTTACTTGACATGTAAAAATGTAAAAAAGGTAAAACTGTAAAAATAAAATTATGTTGAAAGTTATTTATTTAAAATAGATAGGGTTAGAATATAAATAATGCAATTGAAATCTGCAAGGGTATACAAACTTCGGAGTGCCGAAGTTAGCTTCCTTTCTTGTTTTTATCGTTGTTAATGTTTACTTTCTTCTTCCTCTTGGTTTAAGCCACTTTTTCTTCATAATTCCATGAATCTTACAGAAGGTAGTGGTTTGGTTAAAATATTCGCCAGCTGATTATCTGTAGGAATATACTCAATAGAAATAATATTATTCTCAATTTGCTTTCTTAAAAAATGATACTTAATATCAATATGTTTAGACCTCTTATGACAAGACGGATTGCTGGCTATGCTAACACAACCCTAACACAACACAATCTTCAAATATTTTTATTCGCTTATCAAGCTTAATGTTTATGCTTTCTAAGAGGGACTTAAGCCATAATGCTTCTCTTACAGCTTCAAACAAAGCCATGTATTCTGCTTCAGTAGACGAAGCTGCTACAGAATTCTGCCTCTTTGTATTCCAACATATTGAGTTTAAATTAAAAATTTTAAAAAGATAACCAGTTGTACTTTTCTGTCATTCTCATTTCCGCCGCAATTTGAGTCAACATTGCCAGTACATATATGTTCACAATTTAAATGTATCTTAAAAATTAACTTCATATTAATACTTCCTACGAGAAACCTCAAACCCCTTTTCAAACAATGCCGTAGTTCTACATTATTTTTGATAGTATATCTATTTAAGATATTAATAGCAGTACTTAAAACCTATTTAATGTAAGCAGACTGGCTTAAAAACATCTAATCTAGACCTATTTCTATTTTTATTCCAATAAAGTATCGTATTTCGCTCAAGTCAGTCATTCTTATTTTGGTCATTAGATATTGTTTAAAATTACCTAATACTTTTATGTCAGATGTTGCTATAGCTAAGAAGTCCACATATAATAATACATATATATTATTCTTGATATCGCCTCTATCTTGAACATAAATACAACGATCAACAAGTAAATTCTTAAGTCCACATTCGTTTATTGCCTGCTCAAATACTTAAAACCAGCACCTTGCTGCTTGTTTGAGCCCATAAATTGCTTTGCTTAATTTGCATACATTTTCACAATTGCAAACAATTCCTTAAGGGACTTTCATGTATATTTCTTCTTTTATTGTTCCATTAAGGAAAGCAGTTTTAACATCCGTGTGATGTACTTTCAAATTGAATTGGTTTGCAATGGATAAAATAAAACGAAAACTGGAAATTCTAGCAACTGGAGGAAAGGTTTCATCTAAATCTATTTGATATCTTTGTGTAAAGCCTCGTGCAACTAATATTGCTTTATATCTAACTGGATTCCCCAATTCATCACTCTTTAAAGTAAATATCCACTTTCAATCTTCAATATTCTTATTTTGTGGTCTCTTAACAATAGTCCATGTCTTATTTAATTCATGAGCAGAAAGTTCGAATTTAATAGCATCTTTCCATAACAACTTATCTTTTCTACTCTGAATTTCATCAAATAATTAAGGAACTTCGTTAAGAACAGTATGTGCATTCATTATAAAATTATTTAGATTTATTTTATCTTCATTATAGGTTATATATGGTTTATCTTTTAATCTACCGCTTTTTTTTTTACATCATTAGTAATTTTTTTGCAATTTCGTTTGTTGACATTTTACTAGATTGATTAATTTCCTTAGTCTTATTCAGGAAACTGTTTTTATCGATATCCTTACTTTCGTTAAGGATCTCTCGTTTAAAACTTTCCATACTTTTATTTTGGAAATTTTCATTTTTCTTATCCTTACTCTCATTCAGGACTCTTTTTCACATCATTCGATACTCTCATTCTAGGAATTATATTTAACATCTTCCTTACGTTCATTCAGAAGGTTACTATCCTTAATCTCTTTCAGGAATATAATATTCTCATTGTCCTTACTATCATTCAGGATCTCACTTTTGACAGCTCTAGAGTTAACCATATTTGTCTCATCTACAATTACGTCTCTAGCAACCATAAATAATTCATATTCAATATTTTAAACCATTTTGTTCGTAGCCGACAAATATAGTTTTAAACGGTTTATCGTCAAATTTCCGTTTTCTAATTTTATTGTGTACATACACAGTCGGACCAAATATTTTAACATATTTAAAAATTGTCTTCCTAATATGCCACAACTCATAAGACGTTGTTGCACGATCTGCAAGTGCCCTTCTTGAATTCCAGTTTATTATATACGTTGCTGTGAGCACAGCTTCACCCCAAAAGGACTTACCTAGTTATGCACCATTTACCATAGCGCGAGCCTTTTCAGTAATTGTACTGATCATTCGTTTTGAAACTCAATAGATTAACAATTTTTAGATTAATGTGTGCTTTACTTTTTATGTTTTATTAAATAAGTGACACAATAATGGGTATAATTTTTATCGTCAATAGTTGATAGTGTTATCGGTCCACAGACATCAGAATGAATAAAGAGGTCTATTTATATGGTCAAGCTGGCATATCGTACCCACGTGAGTTTTTAGCAATAGTGACACCACTTTTCATCAGCTTCACTCCATTTTCGTCGAACACGACTGTCACTCCAGCCTCTCGTAGCCTCTTTACCGATATCAAATTTTCTGCAACTTCTCCGCGGTAGAGTACATCTTCCAAAGTTATTTGATATTCACTTTCTAGGCGGACGCTTTCATGTTTGGCAAAGGCAATTTTTATTGAAGTTTTTAGGTCAGCATGATCCTCAAATAATGCCACATCATTTATAAGGTGGTCTGTAGCACCCGAGTCCAAAATAAAATTCACATTCGCGCTTAATTTATTTTTAATTTTATTTACACCCTTACCTTGCTTGGTTGTTGCTTTCCACAGTGATAACAATTTTTGTTTTTTTTTTTGTTTCCCATTATATTGCTTGCGATTATTATTATTTGTATTATAATTTTGTGTTTTAAATTTATATTTATTTTCACTTTTAAATTTGTTTTTATAGTTATTGTTGAAGTTATTTTTAACCCCAGCCTGCATAACTCTTTTACTATTGTTGTTGTTAGCGTTTTTAATTTCTATTTCATGGTCGAGTAAATGGTTCTTTTGGGCCGGCGAAAATCCTCCAACTGAACCCTCCACGAGGGCACCAGCTGGGCAATGGGCACTTCATTATCCAGTATAACGGGTAATGCACTGTCGCTTGCTCCGTCCGCGGTAATACAGTGTCTAGCTTAGGCTACGGTTAAATTCCTCCTGCCCGAAAATGAGGAACGGAGGAAATGAACCACTAGCCATGGTTGAAGGTGCCTTGGCGGCAAGCATAAAACGCAAGTGGGTGGTACCCCTGAAAACAAACCACACTGGAGGGACCTAGAGACGAAACCGGGGCTGGGATGTCAGCCCAAACGTCGGTGGAAGGCGTGACCGCCACCACCGGCGGGCACGGAGGGAAGCAATCCCCTTTGCGTGTTGCCAACGGTTACACTTCTGATGTGACGGGTTGCAAAGCTACTGCCACTATAATGACGCAAGGGAAGCTAAGCCGCACAGGTGCCATAGTCAATACAGACTCGGACCTGGAGAGCGTGCAGCTCTCTAAAGAAGAGGAGGAGAGCCTTCTCCACTCGCCGAAACCAGGCTCCAGCTCCCCGGGACGGGCCAAAGCGCGGAAGCGAGGGGATGGAGGCAAAGGAGGCAAAGGCGAAGTACAAGGCTGCCCATCGCATCCAGAGCCGGCTCCAGAAAAAAGCCGCCCTATCCCCAGCGGAGAAGGCAAAGCGTACCTGGGCCGAGGAAAGGATAGCGGAGGGCAGGCTTCACTACGCCAAACTCCCCCATATGATCTCAACGAGCGGATTTGCAAATAAGGTGGAGGAGCTGCTGGTCAACAAAAGGCAACGCCCACCGAGAGCGCCAATATGGACGCACCGGGGAGCAAGCGGCGACGCGGGCCTAAGGAGGTAGGCCCTCCCCAGAAAGCGAAGATGCCCAACACGAAGCCCGCCAAAGTTAGTGAGGTGACCAAACGACATTTGATCGTGGCACTCTTTGACAGAAGCGATGAAAATGGAGAGATGTCCGAGACGCAGTGGAAGACGGTGCATGAGCGGCTCATTGAGTCATTGCTTGCACGGATGGAGGAAGATCCCGAAGCTCCCATGCCCACTTTTGATGGTGCCGGGTGGCTGAATGGGGTCAAAATCCTGAAGTGCATGGAAGACCCGACAAGAAAGTGGCTGACGCAAGCGGTCTGCCAACTGGAGGTGGTGGATAGGGAGCTCATCCCGTCCATCCCAAAGGCGAAGGTACTCTTCCCCATTGCAATCCAAGGGGACCAGGCGCTGAAGCTGCTACAGCGTCAGAATCCTGACATCCCGACCGCGAATTGGAAGGCTCTGCACCTCGCGACCCCTTTACCCAAAGAGGGGGGCCAAAGCGCAGTCCTCCAAATTAACAAAGAGGCTGAAGACATCCTTTAGCTTAGATGCGGGAAGATGGCGTGGGGCATGGGTAGTGTATACCTGCGCCTCAAAAAGCGCCATCCCGGGGATAGGGATGCTCACACCCTGAAGGCAGGCGAGGTGGAGAAGGACCTAAGTCTGGAAACCATCGTGGATGTCGCCCAGGGAATGACGCTGGCCGAGACCGACGAAGAAGAAGGCGGTAACCTGACGCTAGCAGTCAACCCGTCAAATGGAGGTGAGCACGGTACCCATGTCACTCAGAGTGATGCAGCTCAATCTTCATAAAAGCAAGGTTGCCTAGGCGGAACCCCTGATAGCCGTGGAGCAAGGGTCCGCCAATATAGCTTTAGTCCAAGAGTCATGGATTGCCTCTGGTAATACAGTCGCCGGACTGAAGTCCTCAAATTACAACGTGTTCTATTCACCACCGGTAAGCAGAAACAGAACCACCGTACTTGTACGGAAGGGTCTACACGCTAACTTTATGTCTCATTACAGATCTGATGACCTGACTGTAGTGATGCTAGAGAGCGAGAAGAAGCGCCTTCTGGCAGCCTCCTGATACACGGCACACGACAGGACGGCCCCACCCGAAGGACTCAGGAGCCTGGTAGAAGCCAGCCCGAACGACCAGCAACTGATCGTGGGTGCAGACGCCAACGCACACCACTGCGTCTGGGGGAGCCCCGACATAAACGACAGAGGTGAGTCACTCTTAGACTTTAAACTTACTGCTAACCTATCTATAGCAAACGTGGGGGAGGAACACACCTTCGTAGGCCCCACATCCTCGAATGTGCTGAATTTGACACTTATATGGGGGCAGGTTACTATGGTATCAGAATGGAGAGTCCTTGAGAGACCATCCTTCTCAGACCATACATACATACAGTTCCAGTACGAATTTGAGCACTCTCCTAAACTAGCAATCTTCAGGAACCCCCGGAATACCAATTGGGGATAGTTCAAGAAGACTATCACGACAAAGCTCTCGGCTTCTCCGGGCAGAGTAAAATCCGCGGAAGACATAGAGAAGTCCCTAGAGACCCTCTCCAAAGAATTACTAGATACATACTACGCATCATGCCCGATATCGGAAGCAAGGAAGAGGACCAAGCCACCCTGGTGGAATAGAGACCTTTCACTCCGACGCAATGAACTCAGAAAATTTTTCAAGATCGCCAAACTGCCGAAAGATAAAGTTATCAACGGAGAATTCAAAGTCCTTCTCAGGGACTATAAGAAGGAAGTACGCAAGGTGCAGAGAAGCTCGTGGAGAAACTTCTTCTCCAATATAGAGACTGCCCCAGAAACGGCTAGACTCCGGAAGCTGCTATCTAAGCAGCCAACCATAAAGAGTCAGCTGAAACGCGATAATGGGCAGTGGACTGAGGGCAGCGAGGAGGCCCTAACAGCACTAATGCAAGCACACTTCCTAGGATCCACTGAAGTGGCCGATGCCAACAAGCACCAGGACCTGGCTACTACTACCTCCCAAACAATCTAATATCCTCCAGAATAATCCACTGGGCTATAGACTCCTCTACAGGAATTTAAGCACCAGGACTGGATGGAATATTTCTAGCCATGCTACAGGTGGCCAAAGATGTGATCACCCCATGGCTTCGCGCCATATACTCAGCTTTCCTAAGCACGGGCTATATCCCTATCCAATGGAGGACCTCTCGGATTGTCTTTCTGCCTAAAGCAGGAAAGTGCAGTCACGTAAGCTCCAAGGACTACAGACCGATAAGCCTCAGCTCATATCTACCCCATGGCTTCGCGCCATATACTCAGCTTTCCTAAGCACGGGCTATATCCCTATCCAACGGAGGACATCTCGGATTGTCTTCCTGCCTAAAGCAGGAAAGTGCAGTCAAGTAAGCTCCAAGGACTACAGACCGATAAGCCTCAGCTCATATCTACTTAAGACGCAAGATGCATCAGAAACGATGTCGGGAGACTATTGTCGACCAATCAGCACGCCTACACAAAGGGCAAATCGGTGGAGCCTGCACTACATTCGTTAGTAGCCACCATTGAGAGAGCCCTTCACAATAAGGAATATGCACTCAGAGTGTTGGTGGACATATCCGGGGCATTCAACAACGTCATTACAGGAACCGTCTCCACGGTGAGAGGAGCGCACAGAGGCACGCCCCAAGGCGGAGTTCTATCGCCCCTCCTATGGAATCTGGTGGTAGACGACCTAATCAAGAGATTCGAAAGGAAAGCATCAAAGATAACAGCCTATGCGGATGACATAAGCATAGTTATCACGGCATTATGTCCATCGACCCTCAGCTCGATAATGGAACTAACGCTCAGGGAGATATGTGAGTGGGCGGACAAGGAAGAACTCAGTATCAACGCGGATAAGACATGATACCAAGAACGTGCCCGAACGACTGGAAAACAGGTCAGGACCATGGGCAACATCTCAATATCTACACCGACGGCTCCAAGACGGAAGGAGGAGTAGGGGCGGGCATATACTGTATGGACTCTGAAATGAGGCTGTCGTATAAGCTACGAAGCCAATGTAGCATATTCTAGGTGCAAGTAATCGCCATCGGGAAAGTGGCAGAACTTGGTCAGAGCATAAGCCGTCCATACGAGGTGGTCAATTTGTTCGTAGAAGCCGCGAAAGGATCCATGCTATCGTCAGCTTTCAGTTCCGAAAGTGTGCTGGCAAGCAAAGAGGCACTTGATATCCTAAGCACGACTAAGTCAGTGAGGATCTACTGGGTTCCCAGCCACCAGGGCATCGATGGTAACGAAACCGCGGATAAAGTTGCAAAGGAAGGCGTCGGAATGGCAATTGAAAGAACAGAAAACGTTCCGGTTTCCCTGAGACCGCTCCAAAGTGAATTAGAGGGAAAGGCCAAGGAAAAAGCAAAAAGCAGATGGAGGAGAAACTCCACTACCTGCAAAATATCAAAGATCATGTGCAGAGAGCGCAACGAAAGACTTCGTCTATTCTCTTCAAAGTGAACGGTCGTGTTTTTTCTTGCTCTCTCGTTTTGTGATTAATTTGTTATAAAAAGCATCGGGGTTTTATTTAAATTGCCTATCTTGTGCCTAATAAAGTTCCCGTTCACTTCGTGTGTGCATGCAGCTTTTCTGCTTTGTGTATTAATCTATTTTTAATTTCACAATTTAGTTTGTTGCTGGTGTTTGTTTTTGCATTTTTTCTGCATTTCCTTTTGTGCCTTCTTCGGTCAGCCGTTGTTTGCGCGACAGCTAAACGATTTTAAGCTTGCTTACTCCTACGCTTTCTTGCTCTCCCGCTCTCTTGCTCTCCTGCTCTCTCTGCAGTTGCAGTTATTATCTTATTTCTCGCCCTTACTTAATTTACGTAAAAGGTACAGTGGTAAGTCCGTATAATGACTTCTGGAATTGTCTGCTTCGTTAAAGCCTGCAATAAGCTAATTTCCTAAGATGATGACTCCATTGGCTGCTGGTTGTGCGAAAACAGAGTGCACGCCAAGTGCATTGGGGCTAGTGCTCGGACACTAGATGATGTTAAAGCCGATAAAGGCTTCCGCTACTGCTGTGTGGCCTGCCGCGAAGTTAAAAAAGCAATAAAGTCCTTTATGCGGCAAACCAGGGGCAGTTTTAAAGAGCTATAATCGAGTTTTCGTAAAACTCATGATATGCTCTTAGCGCTCGATAGTCAATTTAATAGTCCTAAGCTAATCTCCAAAGCGCAAAAAACTGCAACTGGGGTGCCGCATGCGGGCGGGTTCAAGCAACCCGCTGCGGTGCCTTAAAAGCAGCCTTCCTGGCACTGCCCTCGACCTCAGGATCACCTTCATGAACCCTGAGATCGAGTACAAAAAGGATTCGGTATCCGAATGTGCCGCAGGAGCGACCATTCCGCCGTCTATATCTGATTTGTCCTCTGGGGGTTCTGAAATAGCGACCCCTCAGATCCCCGTTAATATATCCCCCCAAGGTATCAGGCCTGGACTACCGGCAGATGCCGGCAATGCAGCTGCTCAGTCTGCCTTGCCGAATGCCCTTATAGTAGTTTCACCCACCAAACATATATTCATTTCGCGGCTCTCCCCTGATCAGACGTCGGATGATGTAATTGCCTTTATTCAAGGGAAAACTGGAGCCGAAAAAAATAAAGATTAAAGCTCCGTATGGAGCTTGTGACCAGCACATACTTTTGACAACTGGCCTACTACAACTCGGCCGTCCTGACATTGAGATAGCCCTCTATCTCTGTCTTAATATTATGGCTTAAATTGATATTTACAAGTTTAACAAATTTTAACAATATTACAATTTTAACAAGTTTTAACAATATTACAATTTTAAGAAGTTTTTACAATATTACAATTTAGTTATTCATATCGCTAATACTCTATTTTAATTTAATCTACCTAAATTTACTATCCTCTTTCATCCAATGCCGTATATTATTAGCACTCCAAACTCCTTGGTATGGATTCCGAGATAATTGAAAGCCATCAATGTCTTTTAGCAAATATCTATCATTTCTCAACACTCTTCCAATGACGTACGGTCCTTTGTTTTTCGGTATAAATTTTCTACTCACTCTAGCGGTACTATCAAAATTCTTTACCATGACATAATCACCTTCCCTGTATTCCGAGTTAATTTTCCTTTTTGCATTGTAATAGGCTTCATTTCTTATTTGAGACTTCCTCTGACTTTCTTCTGCTTTTTGTCTAAGTTGTTCTAACTTTTTCCTATTTTCCTGCATAATTTCATCTTCATATTCAAAATTTTCTCTTATTTCTTCTATTCCTTCCAACTTTCGTCTAAGTTGTTCTAAATTTTTCGTATTCTCCTCAATTATTTTATCTTCGTCTTTTAACACATTCTCAATTTTTCCTTCCTCTTCTAGTTTTTGCTTAAAATCATCACTATCACTACATTTTTATGTGTTTTATATTTCTTTCCTCCACAAAATCTGTAAAATCCGCTGAAGTAAAGCAACTCCCACGATCTGATATGATACACCTCGGTCTGCTGTATGCCCGAAAATAGTCTGCTAATGCGTTCATAACTTCTTTTGTGTTTGTTGTTTTTGTAGTGTATATCCTAACAAACTTCGTAAACCCATCTATCACCAATAAAATATGCTTCTTTGATCTGCTATTATCCACTGGCCCATAATGATCGATATGGATAACCTCAAATGGCTTGTTTCCTTTTGGTATACTATGCAGAAATCCATCGCCTTTGCCTACTATAGGGGAAAACGCTATGCACTTTAAACAGTTTTGTATGTGATCGCAAACCTTCTCTTTCAAGTTTGGAAACCAATAGCTTTTACTAATTGCATCTAGCATTTTATCCCTCCCAATGTGACCTAATTCGTCATGGTACTTGTACATCACATGTTTCATTCTGCTTGGTACATAAAACAGTAATTTATTGTTATTATCTTTTCTATATATAACCCCATTTCTCAATTCAAACCATTTGTGCTCTCTACTCTCTAAAATTTCCCTAATTTCTTTTAGTTTAATATCCCTTGCCTGGCAAATGATTAAATTATTCTCAAATGTATTCGCATCTATTATCATTACATTATTACATCTGCTAAAGGCATCTACATGCTGCATTTGCTTTCCTGCTCTGTGCTTTAACTCATAATCAAATTCTTGTAACTCTAAAGCCCACCTTGCAATTCTTGGATTTAACTCTATTTTATTCAATGTTAAAGTTAAAGAGTTACAATCCGTAACAATTCTAAAATGTTTGCCCTGTAAATATATCCAAAGTCTCCTAAGTGCATAAATAATGGCTAATGTCTTTAATTCAAAACTATGGTTTTTGGCTTCAGTTGGTGTGGACCTCTTAGATAAATAAAATATTGGATGCTATTTTTTATCTTCCTTTCTCTGAAACAATACTGCCCCGAATCCTAAAGCACTGGCATCGCAATGAAGCTCTACCTCATCCCTATGATCATATAAAGCCAATACTGGGGCTGCCACTAGTTTCTCCTTCAAAAGTGTGAAACAATCTAACTCTTCCTTTCCAAATTCAAAAGTCCTATCTTTTTTTAGGAAATCATATAAGGGCTTTGCAAATCTTGAAAAATCCTTAGTAAATCTGCGGAAATAAGAACAAAGACCTAAGAAGCTTTAAACAGCTTGCACTTTATTCGGAATAGGAAAACTCTTTATTGCCTCTAATCCCTTTTCGTCCGCTTTAATTCCCTCATTTGAAATCAAGAAACCCAAATATTTTACCTTATCTTGTAGAAACTTGCATTTATCCATTCTTAGTTCTAATTTATTGTCCACTAATCTTCTAAATACTTCTACTAATATTTTCAAATGTTCTTCGATGCCTTGACTTGCAATTAAAATATTATCCATATATACTATAACTTTATTTTCTCGTATCATGTCAGAAAAAATATCATTCACAAATCTTTGAAATACCTTAGGCGCTGTTTTCAACCCCATTGGCATGCGTTAAAACTCAAACTGCCCTAATGGCGTTGTAAAAGATGTGTACTTTACCAAATCTTTGTTTACGAAGACATGGAAGTAGCCATTTTTTAAATCCAGTTTTGTAAAAACTGATTTTCCGACCAATTTGTCCAATAGATCCTCAATTAAGGGAATTGGATAATTATCTTTGACCATAACTTTATTTAGTCTTCTGAAATCAAGGCACAGTCTAAGTTCCCCAGATTTCTTCTTTACTAACACAATCGGAGAGGCATATTCCGACCTACTACTTTAAATAATTCCCTTACTTAAATACTCATCCAAAAGTTTCTGCAACGCTTTCTTCTCACTATACCGCAGTCTCCAAGGTGCACAGTTGAATGGCTTTGTACTCTCTAAACTTATACTAATCTCACATATATTTTTTGGTACTTCCGGTCTCAGCACACGAATATATTTCGACTTTTACACTTCAATTAGCTTAATTCTATCCGTATAACTAATATTGTAAGCCATTTCATTATTCCCATGCTCTAACATATTTATTTCTAACATTTCTTTTCAAAATTTTCTTCCAAAACTCCTTTTTGATCCCCTAAAATTGTTGTACCTAAACTAGTTTCACTTGTGTTTGTATCTAAATTGCTTCCATCTAGGATTGTACCTAAAAAATCTCCACCTACGTTCTTTTCTAAACTAACATCCCCTACACTTGTATCTAAACTCCTCTCGCCTAAGCTTGCACCTAAAATATTCGTACCTATGCTTTTCTTTCCTAAACCTTTCTCACATTGCCCTGTACCTAAAATCTTCCCACCTAAATTTTTACCTAATCTTTCCTCATCCAAATTATACTTGAAATATTCTCGTCACCACTTGTACCTAAATTATTTTCATCTAACTTTGTCCCTAACCTATTCTCATCTAAACTTGTACCTAAATTATTCTCATCTAACTTTGTACCTAAATTATTCTCATCTTACTTTGTACATAAATTATTATTATCTAACTTTGTACCTAACCCATTCTTATCTAAACTTGTACCTAAACTTTCCTCGCCTAAATTCTACCTAAACTTTCCTTACCTAAACTTGTACCTAAACTTTTCTCACCTAAACTTGTACCTAAACTTGTACCTAAACTTTCCTCACCTAAATTGTACTTAAACTTGTATCTACACTTTCCTCACCTAAACTTGTACCTAAACTTTCCTAACATAAGTTTTTTACTTCGAAGTTTCTTACTAAATCTTCTAGTTGAGTCTCCGAACAATTTCCCGATCTTCTAATTTCCATACAGTTATTGGAAAGTAGTTTCATTTGCTTTTTTTCCTTATTATTGGTTTCAATACTCTCTACAGTAACTTGTTTTAATGATTTTAAATCAACTTTCAAATTGCAAACATCCATGAAATCCCTACCCAGCACTTTATTACAGCTCATAGAGTCATCAGCCACTACAATTAATTTAAACAAAATCTTTATTTCATTTTTTAATACATAACATAATATTTTTCCAAATCTTTTCAATAAGCTTTTATTTATTCCAAAATAACTCTCTTCTTGAGGCTGTATTTTAACTTTTTTTTGGTACGTATGACCGTTTGATAAACGAGACTGGGCTCCCCGAATCTATTTGGCTGTCTGTAATAATAGGCTGGTTAGGATTTTCACTGCAAAAAATTTTTATATATCTTACATAATAATCTCCCGCCTTTTTGTTTTGAGGGCACTCCGCAATTCGGTGATCCTCTGCGCCGCAACCGTAGCACGAACCTGGCATCCTTTTAGGCTTAGTGCACTCTCTCTGCCAGTGACCCTTTCCGTTGCAATTGAAGCAGCGAGTCTCGCTGCTTCCAGGAACCGCCTTTGCTGCAAGCAATTTCGTGGCTGCTGGGGCTTTTGCTGGAAGCCTTATCTCCGCAAAAGCTCGTAGCATTCTTCCGGGGTTGGGAAAACATTGAAGCTTGGCCTGCATGCGCAAACTCAGCAAGGGAATCCCTTCTACGAGCCCATTCAGCAACTCGTCGTCCTCCATTGCCACATCTCGCGCCAACTTGCTCTTCTCCTCGAAATAAACTGCGAGTTTCTCGCTTGGCGACCAAGTCCGCGCCTTAAACTTGCGACGTAAACAGGACTTTGATTCACCCCTCTAAACGCCAGGTTCAACTGCTCCAGCAGCTCCGTCATCGGTGTCGCAATCCGTTCGGCGTCCGCATGCAGCCATTGCATCGAGTTCCCCTTAAGCTTGCTGATCAGCAAGATACGCCGGTGCATTCCCGACAATCGCTATAGGTTCGATATGTTGTCCCATTGATCGATCCACGACCGCTGCGACACCTTATCTCCAAAGTCCACCAGCATCTCTCTGGCCATGTTGAAGCCGGGAGAAGAAAAATTTGGCGCCTCTATTCTGCCGCCATTCTGCAACCACGCCATTTCCTCTTCGCCGCTTCTACCGTCGCCTCTGCCAACACCAACAACTGCACCGCTGCCGCCGTCTCTGCCGCCACCAATAACTTCACCGCTGCCGCCGTCTCTGCCGCCACCAATGCTGCTGCCTCTGCCTTCGCCAACA
This sequence comes from Drosophila watanabei, assembly GCA_008042575.1. Taxonomy (NCBI): domain Eukaryota; kingdom Metazoa; phylum Arthropoda; class Insecta; order Diptera; family Drosophilidae; genus Drosophila; species Drosophila watanabei. Next base: position 5,019 of record VNJS01006047.1, on the reverse strand, counting down.
CCCATACCGCTGCCTCTGCCTTCTTCAACACCAATACCGCTGCCTCTGCCTTCCTGCTCGAAACTGTTTTTGCCGTTTTGCTGATCTTCGTTTATGTTCTGGGAATTGTCAACTTCCATGGAATTTTGGTTGTTGGCAACACTGCCGATTTGCTTGTTCAGACCTTCTAGAATTTTCTGCGCCTTCGAAATTTCTGCGTGTAATTCTCCAGGGTATTAGAAGCACTTTCTAGCTCGCCGCCGTCCTCCTCAGCCTCGTCTGTCCCCGAGGTTGGATCCTCTATCTCCTCGCAGTCTTCTGGAGCCTCGCTGCCCCTAACCTCTACGGGGACTTTCTCCAATCTGGCGAAGAGCTCTGCCTTGGAGCCTTTTGTGGACATGTTCAGCACTTCCAGCCATCTCTTAGCTGCACCACTTTGATTTCCTTAAAGTTCAATTCCATCTTGCGATTTGATTTGCATCCCACTTCTGATTTTGTAGATGGCTTTTTTATTTAACGATTTGTTTATTTATTTCCTAATTCACTTTGCTTGTCTTTTTGTTATCTGTTTTATTTCTTTCAAGTTCACAATATTCACTCTTAGCACGTCTTCTCTCGATCCTTCTTGCAAAGTGAGTGATCTGCCGCTCGCAGGCAGCAACCAACCACCGTTAACTCTTTAAATAGTGTGACCAGCACATACTTTTGACAACTGGCCTACTACACATGTTCTTACATTCCTCCCTTGTCGGAACTTCCTATATAGTCATGTATACCCACACATACCCTCTCTTATTAGAATAAGATCATTATGTATTTTGCCTATACATGGCGCTAAGCTTTTAGTTTTAGCTTTCAACTACAAGCTTAGCTTTTCTCACTAGATAAGCAGACCTGTAACATAGCGCACGTATAAATAAAACCCTCTTTGTTAAAACGAAACCTTCGTTTTCGTTAAACTCTTTTTACTCGACAAAGAAGTCGATGGAGGCGTTTTATCGAGAGATTTACTTAATCATCCCACAAACGACAGCGAAGTCGTATCTGAAGACATCGACGGGCTCATTTGGGACACAGAAGTCTCGATTCGGGCAGCGGCGATCAACGCTTATAGCTAAGGGACGCAGAAGTCTCGGCTTGGAAGGCCCCTTTTAACCTTCCACATAACTATATATTGGAACCATCTTTCCGCTATCCAGTTGGTTTCCAATAAACTTTCGGGTAGGGACCATTTAGTAGTGCTTGGCGATTTTAATATCCCTGGGGCTATTTGGCCCTCAAATAATTCAACAAATACACTCTTAACATCAACGCAACATGACTTTATTGCTGGCTTGTTTGACATTTCGCTGTCCCAAGTCAACCATGTTTGCATCTCTTTAGAGCGCTTGCTTGATCTTTGTTTTGTTTGGCTAGGGTGCCACCCCTCACGCAACCCGAAGATCCCCATCATCCTACTTGATGTGACTCTCGATATTGGGACTGATGTACAGAGTATTTCTGACCGACACACAGTAGCGCCTCTAGAACAAAAGCCATTGCAAAAATAAAAAAAGTCGATGTCGCATAAACGATTTTAGCCATACTTAATCGACAGAGAATTTCCCAAGGATTAAGAATCTACAACAAAAATATAGGTTTTTTTTTGTAGATGATATGAGCATTCAAGATTAAAAAATATTTCCATTTTGGCATCATAGGAGAAAAAAATTGAAAATTGGTCGACTTTCAAATAGCATTACTTAAAATGTAGATTACCTATCGTCATGTTTTTTTTTTCTTTAAACGATAGATACATTCATTACCTGTAAAATAAGCTGACACTTGGGTTTGGGCTTGCACAGTTAAATCGCTACCTTCCAGGTGTTCATTTTTTTTCACTTTTTTCGGACTAAAGTATCTATATCTTCTGAAGCCGATGAAAGCCACCGAGTACACTATAACTACGACATTTGTGGATATTTTTTGGACAAAAATCAACTTTCATCGGCATAAACCAAAGCAACTCAGGGGTAAGATATACAAAAATACCAAAAAAATCTGGTCTTACTTAAGCGCAAAAACGCTTATTAGGGTTAAAATGTTGAATTTGTTCATGTTTTTTTTTATTAACTGAAAAATCTTTCCCTTACATTGGTTTTTTAAAAATACTAATAGAAAAAAGACAAAGAAATTTTTTTAGGGTCAGCCAAAAATTATATAAAATATTTTTTTTTGCATTCAAAATATTTTTATTTAAAAATAAAGATAACAAATTAAATAAAAAATATTTTTTAAAAATTGTCTTCGTAGAAAAAAAATCTATTTTTCCTTTTAAAACCCTATAAAAAGGCGAATGGGTGGGCGTGGCACATTATCCAATACATATGTAAATTTTACAACAATTACCTGCCAGTCGCCGTTTAAATTATTTGAATATCTTATTTGGTTCAAAAGTTATAATTTTTGCAACCTAAAATGAGAAAAGGCGCTACTGTGCGACCAGTCAAAAAAAGTTCTCTTCTTTCGCAAGGCGGACTTCGAAAAGCTGAATAATATAATTTCTGAATTTAATTGGTCCGATCTATACATGTGCACTGACATGGCGGATGCCATGGACATTTTTTACAATGCCATGAATTCATTTTTTACTACATGTGTTCCGTTACACTATACATCAATCTCGAATATCTCCTTGGTTTACTAAAGAGTTGAGTCGCCTTAAGAATATAAAATCTAGGCTGTATGTTAAATTTAGACGCACCTGCTCTCCTACTGCACTTTCTGCCTATTTAACAGCTCGGACAAACTTCACCGTTCTGAACGCGTAGTGTTATAAAAACTATTTGACTCGCTGCAGGGCTCAGTTCTCACAGGACCCTAAGCGATTTTATAATTTTGCTAACACTAAACGTAAGCCCCAGAATCATCCTTCTTATCTTTCATTTGAAAATACGACCGCAAATAATGATCAGGTAAATGCCAATCTATTCGCACAGTTTTTTCAGACAACATATTCAAATTTCATGGATTCAAATCAGACATATTCTTACAGCATGCCCAAGTCGAAAATAATTTCAGTCCTAGTTTCAACGACATCATTTATAATTCCTCTCCACAAAAAAGGTAGCAAATAATAACTACAGAGGAATCTCTAAGTTGTCGGCCATCCCGAAACCTTTCGAAAATGTCATTACTCCACATTTGCAGCACCTTTGTCAATCAGTAATTTCTCCATGTCAACATGGATTTATTAAGAGAAGATCAACAACAACAAACCTTCTGGAGCTTACTTCTTTTATCATAAAGGGCTTTCATAATAATCTTCAGACAGATGTCATTTATACTACTAACATTTAACCCAAAGAGGCACGTGCTTGGTGTCAATGGGCCACTTGAGTGTACGAACCGTAGTGCATCAACGTCCAGATAAAAAAAAAAAGAAAAGATTGCAGACTGTTAGTAGGAATTCTCACAGGTTACTGCCTGACCGGGGAGCATCTTATTTGCAAATGTCCGGCGCTAACAAGGTCAAGATTAAGACACCTAGGCGCTCCGGCTCTGGCATCACTGGAAGATGCCTCCAAGAGAAAGCCAGGCGAACTACTGACCTTTGCGAAAGACACCTCGATACTCAAGGACTTCGAAAGTCGCATTAGCAATCTCTAGGTCCACACTAGTAGAACCCGGGCAACTAAAGGACATTTTTGGCCTATGCTTGGTCCCATGAGGGCCGCCCGTCGTTACCTAGGGTAACCTTAACGGTTCTTTACAAAAGCTTATTTAATATTTTCTTCTGAAAGGGTCTCTATAGCTATAATTTCCTCGTCATACGATGTGCAATGTGAGTAGTAAATGCGAAACTCTATGCATTTCATCTACCTTAGCCCCTGACGCTAATAGTTCGCCAACTAGCTCGTCAAAAATAATGAATGGTTCACTAGTGTCATCTCACTCTTAAGTTTGAGCGACAACAACCGTTTGGGCACAGATAACTGCGACGCGAGACTTTTCTTTCGTACACTGAATCCAGGCTTCTTAGAATTTCGCGAGCTGTGTTGTTGTTTGTTGCAAAATTTAGGAACGAATCGCCCAAATGCTCGATCAACGTGCTTTTAAAGCTCCTCTCTGTCTTAACCCAATTTTAATCCATTTTATTAATAATTTCACCATTAATCACTTTTAAAATGTCATGTTCAGCTAGAAGTGCTCGAATCCTAAATTTTCACACAGAATATTTGTCGCCGTCGAAAGGCTTAATGCTTCGTTTAGTTTTGTCCATATTTTGTATGTGTTTACGTGTATTTGTTTACCCGATTGGGATTTTAAAGAATAAAAAAAACGACGCCTGGGCCCATAACCAAAAGAAATTACCGTCTTGCAGTCCAATCTGATATGTCCCGAATAGATTTATTAATAGTCGAAAGTTTATATTGATTGATTTCTTTTATATTTTTAGTTTTATTATGTCTTTTATTATTCACAGAACCAGCCACGTTCCTATAGGCCCATCTCCATATGTACCATATTCACACCACCTACTAAACGCCCAGTTAAGTTCAAATGGCATTGAACGATTCCGGCGACTGTTATGACCACTCGAAGTAATCGATTAGAGATAGGCAGTGCCTGTCGATATGTCGCTTGGCAACCTAGCGATATCGGACAGGGATGCCACCCCGTACCGAAGAGAGGAGAATATCCGAGCTCCACCTAGGTTCTTGACCCGGAATGGTTTGGAGCTGGAACAACGGGGTTCGCGCCAAGAGAAAGAGAGAGAGAAAGGGAAGGAAAAGCGAAGAAGTAGAGATATAAGATTATAATCGAGTGAGCGGGAATTAGAAGTACGGTGCATATAGCCGAAGTAACTTGAAAATTTCGCGGGTGCCCGTAAAGAGTAAAAATTTATACCAAATAAAACGAAAAATAAGAAACTTTTAAAGCGGCGTTAAAGTGAATCTTCCTACCACCGTCCCAGGAACAATAGAGGACAGCGAGGACGGGAAGCCGGATCGAGAAAACCCAGAGGTGAGTCGTCGTGGTCCGGAGATGAAGCCTTAA
>VNJS01006045.1:2676-20334 GCA_008042575.1 Drosophila watanabei | reverse complement strand
GAGCTAGAGATAACATAACCATAACAAATATAAAAAATAAAACACAAGTAGTACACAAGGATAGATTAAAACCATTTATTTCATAACCAATTTAGTTCTTTTTATATTTTCACGTATGGCCATACATAAATCCCATACATAGCATAATACTATTAAAATCGTAATACATAAGGTAACTAAAATTACAAACAAAATAAAAAAAAAAAAAATATAAAAAAAATGAAAAATCGTAAAACTAACAGAAACAAAATTTTTTTTTAAAAATATATATATAATTATAAAATAATAATAATAAATAAATAAATAAATAACTTCACTATATTACGTTATTTTTCAAAAGGAGGGAGATGTAGTATGCACATATATCGAATACTTACTGTATTAAACGGGCACACACTGTAACACTTAGTTGCAATGTTTATTCAAGGTCTCGGTCATAAACCTCAAGTAGACGAAGTATGAACTACCCACTTATGTATGTATTGGCCCGCACCCAAAGAGTGCAAGTGTCAGCATAGATGCTACACGAGCGGACCACATGTATGTATGTGCATTTACCTCCGCGCTCAGTCCGATCGAGCATAGCTATGTATTTAAGAATATTTAAGAATATATATACGACTCTGCGCTGCCGCTGTTGACAGCGCAGCTAAGGGACTTAGACTTCCTTAGCTTTAAATTCATATTGATTAAGACACAGACGAATGTGAGTTCGGAGCGACAACAAAGGTTGCTCCGATCAAAACTCCTATGAGCTTGGAGCGGCAATAACGGCTGCTCCAAGATTGAAAATCAATAAAGCTACATAAACCTAAAAACGACAACTGAGTGATCATTTAAAACAATATTGGAAAGGACGACTTCATTTCATGGCCTATACCTATTACACCATTGAGACTAATGCGAACACTTCCTCTATTTCAGCTGCAAAAAACTAAATACTTCCCTGCTACATTCATATCAGAATACTAGAGGCTTACGCAGAAAGCTCTCCATATTGTAGTCTGATAGTTTTTCCTTCGCATCCCAGGTAATTGTGTTTACTGAAACCTGGTTAAAGCCGGAGATACTCAGCTCCGAAAATTTTCCGGGTAAGTACACAATTTATAGATTGGACCAACTTTCCCAGCGAGGAGGTGGATTGTTAATTGCCGTTGACTCTTTCCTTATCTCTGAGCTGGTTGTTCTCGACGATTTGACCGACTGTGAGGTCATCTGTGTAAAACTTTTATTACATGCTCTTATGTCCCTACATCCGCTGAGGAGCCTATCTATTGGAAACACATTTCTGCAATTCATGCCGTTTTCAATAGATTTTCAGATAGAGACCAACTAGTGACTTTAGGTGACTTTAATATTCCTGGTCATCAGATGGTGTGTCAAATGTCCTTCACACTGCGGCACAGAATGACCTTATAGATGGCTTGCTTGACTTATCTGTGACTCAAGTTAACCATGTTTGTAATTCTTTAAACCGCTTACTAGATCTCTGCTTTGTCTCTGATCCTGTAGGTGTAAACTTAAATAGAATTTCTCCACTGACGCTGCCGGAAGATCCTTACCATCCTACTTTCAATGTTGTAAAGGATAAGTCTGATCGAGTAGCCGATAAAGTTCGCTGTTTGCGTAAAGCTAACTTTCAAAAGCTTAACACGTTAATAGCGGAATTTAATTGGTTAAATTTGTACATGTGCACTGGCATGGCAGCTGCCGTGGACATTTTGTACAGTGCCATGAACTCCTTTTTATCTTTTGTTCCGGTGACCTATCCGTTGGTCTCTAGTAAACCACCTTAGTAAGGAGCTGACACGCCTAAAAAATGTTAAGTCTAGGCTTTATAACAAATATAAACTCTCTGGCTCTCATACGGTTCTATCTAATTATATTAGTGCTCGGTCTAAATTTACCGTTCTCTTCTCTGTAAGGAAATTCGACTTAATTGGGTTTCCTGTTGATCTACTTAAATGGATTTTGAGTTATTTGTCTCACAGAACTCAAAAGGTTCTGTTTAAAGGTAGCCATCTTGGTCCACTGCTATTTACATTGTTCATAAATCACCTTCCGCTAGTTTTAATCAACTCTCTTGTGCTTATGTATGCTGACGATGTTAAACTATGCCTGCAGTATAAGGACAGCTCTTGCCATTTGAACTTACAATTGGATCTTAATTATTTTCAGGCATGGTGCCGTGCTAACCTTTTACATGTCAACAGCTCCAAATGCAAACTGATGACAATAATACATGAAAAATATTCTGCGTGGGCAATTTAATTGACAACTTCCGGGGGCTTTCTGGTGACAGTGCATATACAATTAGGTCACTTAAATCTTTGAGATTCCATTCCTTAAATTCATCGCCGAGCAACCAAGCACCCCGAAAAAGTTTCTTTTAAAAATATTCGGCGTCTTTACCGTCACAACACAGCAAAAAAAATCGAACGAGAGTAAAATCGAACGACTAGTTAAATACTAGTTCAGATAACTTCATTATCCATTATAAATAGTAATTAAATGAGCCCTTGAATTGGAAAGTGGTATAAGTCACATTTTCTACTTTCGATATATTTAGAGTTTTGCGTTTTAAGGGATTTAAAAAGATTTTTGCATTATGGAAAATTTTTACATTAATATAGTGTCAGCAAACCAGTATTTGTTATGGTTGAGAAATTTACCACCAATCTTAACGGGAACTGTTGTTTTGACTTATACCAGTTTCAAATTCAATTTTATTACTGAGCCCTTGATTTTGAAAGTGGTATAGTTTCGGGAAATTAGGGTATTGCGTTTTAATGGATTCAAAAAAATAAATGGCATAAAGTCCAACGAAAATTAAAACATGGGTAGTTTTTAATTAGGTGGCTAAAATTGCTCACCTCTAAAATAAAAATTGCTAGATTTTTGGCTAATAGCAATTTCAAAACCATAGTTGCAAATATTGTTTAAAGTTGCCTAATCCAGCCACTAATTTTCTAAACTGGCAGCACTGCTGTCATATCAATGTTCAGAAAATATAAAGGAAAATGCAAAACAGTAAATGTAAAAAGGTAAGAAATTAAGCATTTTAAAATACAATGCGATTATGAAAATTTTAAATGTAAATTGTATTTTATTCTCTGATGTTTTAGCAACATTACTCTTTAACTGAATAAGCTAAAGGTAGCATACTTGATTTATAAATAATTGTTTTGTGGTTGCACCGTAGAATTGATTCGACTCTAACCTTCCGTATTATTGCAAATCCGCCGCCCCTGTTACAGTTTTCGAGCAGAAAAGTCAAAACATTTTTTTGCTTAGACACCAGCAAATGAAAGCTTCAAACTACACAAAACGTTTCGCGAAAGGAACTTTTCTTTTTTTTTTCTTTTTTTTACTGGACGTTGATGCAACGGTCAGTACACTCAAGTGACCCATCGACACCAAGCACGCGCCTGTTTGGGTTAGATATTAGTAGACGCGATGGAAAAAATAGAAAAGAATACGAGGAAAATAACTACTGGCGTGCCGCCTGGTTGATTGTTTGCATATGTACTAAGTGGGTTAGGATTAAGGTTTTTAGTCTAGGAAGGCTATCTACGTTAGATGTTATTGTGTACAAATCGTTATAATTTGCACATAAGATTCTAAAGGGTTCATGCAGTTCAAACGAAGCTCTACATTGGCGCAAGACGAATGGCAAAATGGATCTAGTGTTTCTACTCGGAACATGAAAATTCAGCTGACCTAACAAGTCAGCACTTTCCACGTAACCGCGAATAAGATTGAAAATAAAGGTAATGCCTAACATCGTTCTACGATTGGCTAAGGAAGGTAAGTTTATTAGAAGGAGTCTACTAGAATATGATGGTAATCTACGGTCTGCATCCAAGTTTAAACCGCGTAGGGCCAAAAGTAAAAAATTCTTTTGAACAGATTCGATGCGATTACTGTGGACTCCATACTGAGGATTCCATACGCAAAATCCATATTCTAAGATAGGACGAACTAACGAGGAATATAATGTTTTAGTAACGTAGGGGTCATTGAATTCTTTTGACCACCGTTTTATAAATCCAAGCACACCCCTGGCTTTATTCACCATGCACGAAATGTTTTCAATAAAGTCGAGTTTGGGGTCCAGGCGAACGCCCAAATCATTAACTATATGAATTCTTTCTAAAGAGCAGAAGTTCAGCGTATAAGTCGCAAGCTTAGGAACGACACTAGAGAATGTCATTAGCTTGCATTTAAAACCGTTTAAGTTTAATAAGTTTAGCCGGCACCATGTTTGAAAATTATCAAAATCTGTTTATAAATCATTATATATTGCACGCATAGCTTAACATCGTCAGCGTACATGAGTACTCTATAGTAAATCAAGACTTTGGGCAGGTCGTTAATAAATAATTTAAGCAAGTGGGGACCCAAATGACTCCCTTGCGGGACGCCAGATGTAACCCGGGGAACATTAGACAAGCTGTTTTTAAGGAGGACCTTTTGCGTCCTGCCAATCAGAATAAGAAGATCATCCGGAAACCCCATTAAGTCAAGTTTCCTAACAAGAAGTGAATGGTTAACAGAGTCAAATGCTTTACTGAAATCAGTATAAATGACATCTGTCTGAAGATTATTATGGAAGCCCTTTATAATAAAAGAAGTGAGCTCCAAAAGGTTTCTTGTTGTTGATCTTCGCTTAATAAATCCATGTTGACATGGAGAAATTACTGATCGACAAAGGTGCTGCAAATGTGGAGTAATGACATTTTCGAAAAGTTTCGGGATAGCCGACAACTTAGAGATTCCTCTGTAGTTATTGGCTCCCGATTTGCTACCTTTTTTGTGGAGAGGAATTATAAATGATTCCTTCCAAATAAGGGGAAAGTGGGAAGTTTCTAAGGGTAAGATAAACAATTTAAGAAGGGGCTTGCACAGGGCTTCGGCACAATACCTAAGCACACAGCCAGGTATTCCGTCGGGACCTGGCAAATAAACAGGCTTTACGCGATGAAGATCAATAAGAAGAGAGCTTTCGTTCAAACTAGGACTGAAAATAAGGTTCGACTTGGCCATGCTGTAAGAATATGTCTGATTTGAATCCGTGAAATTTCAATATGTTGTTTGAAAAAACTGTCCAAATAGATCGGCTATTGCCTGATCATTATTTGCGGTCGTATTTTCAAATGAAAGAGAGGAAGGAAGAAATTATAAAATCGCTTAGGGTCCTGTGAGAACTGAGCCCTGCAGCGAGTCAAAAAGTTTTTATAACACTGCGCGTTCAGAACGGTGAAGTTTGTCTGAGCTGTTAAATAGGCAGAAAGTGCAGTAGGAGAGCAGGTGCGTCTAAGTTTAGCATACAGTCTAGATTTTATATTCTTAGGGCGACTCAACTCTTTAGTAAACCAAGGAGGCTTATTCGAAATTGATGGATTGTGTAACGGAACACATGTAGTAAAAAATGAATTCATGGCATTGTAAAAAATGCACATGCACATAGATCGGACCAATTAAATTCAGAAATTAAATTATTCAGCCTTTCAAAGTCCGCCTTGCGAAAGGAGAGAACTTTTGTGACTGGTCGGTCAGAAATACTATGTACATCAGTCCCAATATCGAGCGTCACATCGAAAGTAGGATGATAAGGATTTTCAGGTTGCGTCGGGGGTGCCACCCTAGCCAAACTAAGTCTCGCCGGATCAGAGACAAAACAAAGATCAAGCAAGCGCTCTGAAAAATTTTGAACATGGTTGACTTGGGACAATGTCAAACAAGCCACCAATAAAGTCATATTGCGTTGATGTTAAGAGTGTGTTTGTGGAATTATTTGAGGACCAAATAGCCCCAGGGATATTAAAATCACCCAGCTCTACTATATGGTCCTTATCCGAAATTTTATTGGAAACCAACTGGATAGCGGAAAGATGGTTCCAATATATAGGAAGTTCCGACAAGGGAGGAATGTAAGAATATGTTATATAAATAAAACTACCGTTAATTGATAGCTTTACACAGAGGAATTCAACATCGTTGCATTTTACAAAGGTTATTTATTCTGACGTAAGAGTGGAGTCAACCGCCACGTCTGACAGGCCGATCTAGCCGATCAACCGTGAACACAGCTGGAAAAACTTCGGAGCTAAGTATCTCCGGCTTTAACCAGGTTTCTGTGAACACGATAACCAGCGACACAAACGAGAAACTATCAGAATACAAGTATGAAAGCTTACTGCGTAGGCCTCATGCATTCTAAAATTTTAAGAGAAAGATTTAGTTTTTTTGGGACGGAAGTGTGAGTAAAGGGCGCCGTGGTCTGATCGGACCTGGGAAGAGTTATTTCCACATGCTGACGTTTCTTTTTCTTAGCTTCGTACTCTTTGACAACAATATACCCTGGCCAGAAATTGGTAGAGCATATTGTTTCAAAATATTCGTTAGGGACATTTATTTTAAAAGATGAAATGTCCCCAGCATAAGAAAATTAAAATTTTTTCAACTTAATCCTTATTTATTCAGCTCCGGTTTTCCGTTGAATAAAGGCAATTACATCATCCGATGTCTGATCAGGGGAGAGCCGCGAAATCATTATCTGTTTCGTGGGTGGAACTACTTTAAAAGCATTCGGCAGGGCAGACTGAGCAGCTGCATTGCCGGCATCGGCCGTTAGTCCAGGCCTTATACTCTGGGGGGATATATTAACGGGGATCTGAGGTGCCGCTATTTCAGAACCCCCAGAGGACAAATCAGATATAGACGGCGGAATGGTCACTCCTGCGGCACATTTGGATACCGAATCTTTTTTGTACTCGATCTGAGGGTTCGTGAGGATGAACCTGAACCTGGCGCTAGCAGACGGCTCTTACGTTTCTCGCGAAGGCGTGGGTGTATCGCCGGTGAAGCAGCCACGCGCGGCAGAAGTTGGTGATCGCCAAACAAGGCCAACGCTGTGCGGCACGAGCGGCCATAACCCTACTGCTCGATGTCGACGTGCAGTCAACGCATGCAGCATTGCGCATAACCCCACTTTTTGGGAGCCTCTATTTCGCCGCGTCGACCGCAGACATGCTATAACTATTCGAGTGCAATTGCACTAAACCGGAAGCGAGGAATCTCGAAGAACAAGGCCAGAGGCGGCCTGTGCCTGAGTTCTTAGAGTAATGCTACCGGCCTCGTGCAGCCCCAACTTATGCGATTCGGCGGTAATGAAAGCGGCAAGGCACTACCAGGCTAAACATCGGCCAGGAAGAAATGTGGAACGCAGTTAGTTAAGCAACAACTAGGCAAGAGCAGGCGCAGCAGGATATCAAGAGAACCCGATCGCGCAGCAGGCATTTGAGCTATCCAAGTTGCTAGAGGCGCGTCGCTGCAGCAACCGGAAGGATTTAGAGAATCAATTATATTTAGTGTAATGCGTAATATTAGACAAAAACTAATATTGTTGTTGCTTTTCTGCCATTTAGGGTGTAATTCGTAATGGCGAGCGCGAGCATCCCCTTTAAATAACGTTTCTGCAATTTCCGACAGACAGAGTTCAGCATCTGCAACTGGCATCTGGGCCAACGAACCAGCAACGGAGGATCTTATCGTAAGTCTGTATACAGAAAGTAATTTTGGGGCAAGTTAAGCGGGATCCTAAGCGAGCCGCACATTTACGCGTTTGTTTATATAAATTTCATTTAACGTAGATACTAGATAAATTACGGACAAACAATTGAATTATCTTGAATTATAAAAAAATAGTAATGAAGAAATAAACTAATATCATTGGTCTTGTGTTAGTACAGCAAGTGGAGGTCGAATAACTTTAAAATGAGCTAAAGTCGAAACGAAGAATTTCATTAAGGGGTAACGACTAATTATCTGGAGTTACTACGGCAGGGAGGGTAAAGACGTGGGGGCGAACGACCCCTTAGCCGCTCACAACGCGAGTGTTCCTTTCTTATAACCTACTCTTTAGGGTACGTCCGAGCGTCCGAATTATTCAACCGTTTGACCAATCATTTAGTTTTCAGATTGTGCAGTTGAACTTTTATTATAGTAGTGAAAAGGTTTGACATATAATCGGTGAGGAAGGCCCACGCCATATCCTACGAGCTTTGTACCGAGCATAGCCAGAAGTGCACAAATACTGATCCGATTGTACGCTAGAAAACCCACAGTCGCTTACAAGAGACTACCTCTTGGTTACTACATAAATAAAAACGGCGCCCAACTTTGGGCTAGAAACCGTTATCTGCCTTTGAGAAATAAGAGGAAGAAGAATATCAAGCTAGAGTGCAACTCGCAGGAGCCGCAAATACATATTGCCTTTAGGTGATGGACCCTCGGGAGGTATTAGCCCATTATAATGCTCGACTATCCATCCAAATTAATTTTTTATAATTCATTTAATCAGCATACTAGAGATTTGCTAGACGCGAGTTCGATTCGAGATCTTACGGATCAAGTTATTTTAGTTAGGTAGATCAAACGCTCGTTCAATAGTTGAGGGAAGCGAATTCGGAATTAGTAGCGATAATTTATCAAAACTTTGTGGTATTCTCGACCATTACTAACCGGGCGCAGAATACTAGAAAAAAACGGCAGTTTAGTCGATAGGCAAAAGGTACTGTACGCGTATAAAGGAATATCAAGTGGTCGGAGGAACTTTGATGGATGACTGGTTCAGCGAATACAAACCTACAAAGTCGCAACAATATAGACAATATTAGTATAGAGTTGGCTAGGAAAGAACGCTCAGCTAAATGCTTTTTGACAGAAAATAGCTGAAAAACACAGACCGTAATTTGAAAATATTAGGCTACCAATACCATATATATAAGATGAAAATGCCACTTCATCATAGTTCAGAGAATCTCCGATTTCATTATCAATGTGATAGAGATCACTTGTCTGCGACGACTCGTGTCCGACTTGCAGTAATACACCATCTGTTCTCGATTCGTCTAGAGCAGAGAGTGTCGAAGAAATAGGTAGAGTAGTGCAAGCAACACTTGACCCTTTTTATACAATCACAGATATCGAACTTGCAGCTTAAAAAGAATACTCAATCCCCGAATAGGAGAAGCATGAACAATATAACACAGGGACAAGGCTTTTCAGTCGGTCAATCGAAGCCAGGGTCAGGATTGAATTTATGAACCAGGGACCAAACCAAAAGACATTACTGAATCGACAATCTAGTCAAAACTCTGGGAGATAGAACACTTTAGGGCAGTCTGAGAAGGTGTCCGGTATTATCCAGAGTTGGCACATCAAATTTGATAAAGCCAATGATGGCTTGCAGACAGACGATTTTCCCTACAGAGGGCAAGCGCTAGCCCAACAGAATTTAAACGGAGATCATCAGCTTTTTTGTGATCTCCTTGAACTGTTCTTTAAAAGCAAAGCGATTGAGTGATATTGGCATTTCCACAAAGCATGTACACACTTTACTTGGGCAGAGCTTTGCATGGAATTTAGACAGAAATTCCGAGATGTAGATAACGACATTGACAAAAATAGGCGTCAAGCAGACAGAGAACCATTCGAAGAGTACCAATTCCAAATAGAAAAGTTAGCTTCGCGCTTGAGTACACGACTCTCAGAACAGTTGTAAGTTGAACTTCTGATTCGACATGCGAAACCATCGCTAAGGTACGAGCTAATGCATTTGCGCATAAATTCCTTAGACACCTTAAGGGAAGAAATACGAACTCACGAACAGTTTTGTAAGCACAATAGACTGCAGCAAGGAAAGAACTAAGTTGCAACACGACCTTGTATTGCTCAACTAGAACAGGAATCTAAGGACGTAATATGTGTCACCTCTACAGCCTCAGATAAGATGTTGGAACTGCGATAAATTTGGTTATAGGTTCGACAAGTGTCTTGAAGTTTGCAGCATCTTCTGTCATGGATATGGAGCAAAGAACACGTTTAAGCCAAGCTGTCAGCACTGTAGACCAACGGAAAACCGACAAAGGGATGCGTCGGCCGAAATCCACGCGTCGCGTCGGACACAAGTCCGGACGTTCAACATTCCGAGCACTATTATTTTGGAAAGAGGTTCGAAAGAACCGTAAAAGTTGATAGCAGCAGTTTTTATGAATTCCGATAACCGTTTATATACAGAAATCGATTTTGTGGGTAAGCGCGTGTGGCGTTACTCGAATCAGGAGCAACGATAGGTTGTATCGGTGGCAACGATGCTATAGACCTAGCTCAGCCCGAATTTACGAAAATGTTTAGGTCGCATTAGAACCGCGAATAACTCTGAGTGCCCAGTAGTAGGATAGAAAGATATGAAGATATATCTGGGGGTTGATTTTTTGAGAGACTTCGGTTTGTTGCCCAAAATAATGGAAGAGACCGAAAGTGTAGCTGAGCTTAACGTTGGACGAGACGAAGATCCAGACGATAGCCCGAAAACAGACATTCTTTCGATTGAGCAAAAGAGGAGGCTAGAAACTGTAATCTCTAAACTTCCTTCGTACGAGTCGGAAGAATTAGGTCGAACTCAATTAATAAAACATTCCAAAGACGTTGGGCAAAACAGAGGCATTGGTCCATTTCACCAGCCAAGGAGAAAGATGTGTTTGAAATAGAGAATATGTTAGCGTTAGACGTAATCGAAGAATCTCGAAGCGAGGAGAAAAAGTTCGGTTGTGTTTGGACTCGATGGAGGTAAACAAGCTAACCGTAAAAGACGCCTATCCACTCCCTCATGTAGACGGAATCCTCAGTAGATTGCCACTAGCGCGGTACATAACGGGTTTCGATAAGAAACATGCGTTCTGGCAGATTCCACTCGAGGAGAAGTCCAGGTAGTGTACAGCGTTCACGATCCCCAACAGGCCATTTTATCAGTACAAGGAAATGCCGTTCGGCCTGTGTAACGCAGAACAAACACTATGCAGACTGATGGACGCAGTAGTACCAACATATTTGCCCACTAGGGTATTTGTATATCTAGACGATATATTAATTCTGTCAGTAGATTTCGAGTCCCACATGGTGTTGTTAAAAGAAATCGCGAAGTTGAGGAAAGCTAATTTAATTATTAACATAGCGAAGTCTATATTTTGTATGGCCGAAATTAAGTAGTTAGACTTTATTATATGGTATGGCCAGCTCAAAGTCGATCCAGGCAAAGTTAGCGTAACTGACACATTCCCGATTCATATAACAGTCAAAAAACTTCCCAGGTTTCTGGGACTAGCAGGCTGGTATAGGCGGTTCGTAGACAATTACGCCACAATTACCTTACCACCCACAGAATTACTTAGGAAAAACCGTTAGTTTAGCTCGGATCCGGAAGCTGAAGAGGCCTTTAACTTAGTGAAGTCGAAACTAATTTCCTCACCTGTATTACGAACCCTAGATTTTCATAAAAGGTTTATATTGCTTTGTAATGCTAGTCTGTACGGACTTGGATGCGTACTAACGTAAGAAAATATATACGGCATTGAGTTACCAATAGCGTACATGTCCAAAAAGTTGAAGCGCAGCGCAACTATTAGGTGACCGAAATAGAGCGCCTAGACGTGATAAAATTGTTTTAAAAGTTCCGTGCTTACATAGAGGGACTGGAATTTTGAATGATGACAGATCATGCATACCTACAATGGCTGATAAAGCAAAAAGACCTGTCGTGATAAATGTTTCGAGTATTCGGATGAAATTTTGGCAGTCTCGTCATTCATGGCAGGCAGAGCAGAAAAAGCAGAGCAGCAAATTTAGTTATAACAATGCAGAGCAATGACGAAAGCTTTCTATGTCTTGTATTGAAAACAAAACTGTTTAGTTATGTCGCTTATCCCATTGTACGGGAGAGCGACGTTCGGCTGAAAGCTCTCTCGACGCTGGAAATTGCATACGACGGGGAGTTAGAGAATGGAGGAGAGTGCAAAAGTCAGTTCGCTTCTGCAAACGCCGCTGAGCGCACGCAGCCGGTCTAATGCTTATCTATATTTGCAAACACACACACGCCTGTACATAATTTTAGTTAGTTTGTGAAGGTGCGGTAAACGGACGCACGCGCGGGTGCTTTGACGCGAACTGTTGCTGTGGCAGTGCCCCTAGGGAAAAAAAAGTGGTAGCAGTGTACTTTACACGCGCACACTACCGCCACCTGACACGTGACAGAAGCTGATTGGTACGTGCTTCCGCTAACGATCGCAACGAAATTCGTAGCATACATTGCCGGGCTGCTGTTCGAAGTCCGTGGCAAGGAGTCGGAATTTGGCCACGTTCCGTCGAAATCGAGGTACGGGCGTGTGGCCCAATGGTGGAAAAGGTCACGGATCTTACCATCTGCCATCCCCACCGCCACGGCGGCACACCAAAAGCGGGAAACAACGAGAAAATCCACGCAGCATGTGCTCATATTGGGCGGCTGCGTGGTCTGCGTCTGAGCCATAGTGGCCGGCAGTCACAGCACCTGGCAGAAGATATAAAATGCGGCCTAGCATTGGGCGTTAATGCAACCAAACTGGAATGCCTGAGAATAACAATATTACTCCAGGTGGCAACCACACAAGTGGAAATTCACCCGTGGGAATTCCCACGGTAAGGGCAAGGATTCTGGAGGCCCTACCAAATATTCCAAAACACCCTGTCGTGGCGGTGGCTGACTTGGCCGCTACGGTAGGCAACGCACCAAGCCAGGAGGAAAGAACGGGCAAGGGAGATGAGGCAGCGTTCAGGAAGAGCTGCCTAATAGCCCGCTCCCCACCCAGCGCGCCATCCCCAGCGTTGGAGAGGAGGGGAAGCGTCGACCGCTGCGATTCGGGAGGGAGGGGTACAGACCCGGCCAGTCCGCCAAGCGGTCACAGGGGCACGCTCCCGAAGAAAAGTAGAGCTGCCCAAGAGGAGACCATCTCCGAGAGCGAAGTGGAGGAGGAGGTTAGGCATGCTGCTGGATAAGTTGTACAAGCAGGTGTACCAGAAGCAGGTGCGCCATATTAACAACGGCATGAGTGAAATGATCGCCGAGATGCGGAGGCTCAACTCCTTCATCGAGCAGTCGGCCGAGAGAGCGGAGAAGTCCGAGAAATTGGGCGCCCCGGAGAGCGCATGCTGTGAGTGCGCGCAGCCCATACCGGGTGGGATGCCCGGTGTTAACAAGGGCCAGCAAACGGTGGTCGTGCTGAAAAACGACCGAGCAGCCCAGACTGATCCGAGGCGTAGAGCCAGTCAGCCAGACGGCACAGTCCCCAGCCCCCTTCAGGCAGGCGGCAGTGCCAAAAAAAGCACCGAGCAGCCCAGACGGACCCGTGGCGAAGAGCCAGCCAGCCTAACGGCCCAGTCCCCAGTCCCCCCAGCCATGTGAGACCACCGAAAAGGCAGCTCGCGGCGCCGACGAACGTCGCCAGAAGGACTCGGCCACCTCCCCCCCGGGGTGCCCCGGGTGCCAGAGAACCGGCAAGGGAGCTCGGCGAAACCCGCCGAGCCCGAGCCCGAAACTGCTGGAAACTCGTGGAGCAAGGTGGTCAGGAAGAAAAGGCCGACCCGTAAAACTCGCCTAGACGCGGTGATAGTCGAGGCTGCGGGGAAAAGCTACGGGGAGATCTTTGCACTGGTCACTCGATGGGAAGACAGCCAGCTAGCTGACCTCGGCAGGTCAGTAAACAAGGTGCGTCGGACCGCCAGTGGAAACTTGCTTCTGGAGGTAGCCAAAGGCGGCTCGGAGTGCGCAGAGTCAATGAGGAACAGCATCTCGCGAGTCCTTGGAGACGCGGCGGTGGTCCGAGCTGTCACAGAGGACTCGAAAGTCAGCGTATTCGAAATCCGTGACCTAGATGTCATCAGGACGGAGAGCGAGATCCGCACAGCTTTCACGAAGCAATACCAGCTAAGTGAAGGCGCGGTCAAGATCCGGAGCCTCCGCCCCGGGTACGGTGAGTCGAAAATGGCGGTAATAAGCTTGCCGTGCCCGATGGCCAACGAGGTGAGAAAGCGTGGCGAGGTCCGAATCGGATGGGCCAGATGCTGGGTGTGGGAGCGAGAGGGCCCTCCACGCTGCTTTAGATGCCTGGAGATGGGTCACATCGCCATAAGGTGTAAGAGCTTGGTGGACAGGAGCGGCTGCTGTATCAAGTGTGGCGTCTCAGGTCACAAGGCAGCCGTCTGCCGAAAGGAGCCCGCGGCCCCTCCCAGGGCAGGAGCCGGCCCAGCTGATAGCAAGCGACGACCCGGCAGCAACAGCAGCGCGGCCAGGAACAGCGGTGATGGCCCCCAAAGGACGTTATGCAGTTGATTCAGCTCATTCTGAATCACTGCAGAGCGGCGCAGGAGCTTGGGCGATTGACCGCACTGGCAAGGCGGCCCTCTGGATCTGTGGTGACAGACAGCGGCGGATGTCCCACATCCTAGCTGCCGACGGACTCGTGCGGGCGGAAGTGAGCGGCTACTATGTCTATAGCTGCTACTTAGCCCCCAGTCTCCCGCTCGATGTGTTTAGTAGGACCTTGGACAACCTTTGTAGCGACATGCGTGGTAGGCCAAAGGTTATAGTCGGAGGCGTCTTCAACGCCTGGGCCCTGGAGTTGGGATCCGCCTCGACCAACGCCAGGAGACGCGCGGTGCTGGAGGCGTTTGCCTTGACGGACGTCGTCCTCCTTAACGACGGGGTGAGGCATACGTTCGCCAGAGCAGGAGCCGCCTCAATAATCGACCTGACGTATGTGAGTAGCGCTATCTTTCACGACGCTTAATGGAGAGTCAGCGACATGTACACCGAGAGCGACCACGAGGCGATCCTTTGCTTAGTGGGTGCGCCCGAGGGTGTCACACGCTCCTTGCGGCGGCCCACCAAGGCGTACCGGCCGGACACGCTACGTACCCGGGCACTCGCAAATGCGCTGGAAGGCATGTCTGCAGACGCGCAGGGGGGAGCCAACGAGACTGCCAACCAGATCGCAGCCCTAGAGCATGCCTGTGACCAGAGCATGCGGCAGAGAGGGACTTGTCGGAGAAATCAAACGCAAACGTTCTGGTGGAGCGACGAGATCGCCGATCTCCGGTTCACGTGCCTGCATGCTCGGAGGCAAATGATCCGGGCACGCGGCTCCTCTCGAGTTGTCGAGTATGGGGAAGCCTACAAGGCAGCAAGGAAGGCCCTCAAAACGGCCATAAGAGACGCGAAGAGAAGCTGCTTCCTGCGGCTCTGCGACGAGGCGTAAAACGACCCTTGGGGCGGTGCCTACAGAATGGTGGTCAAAGAGCTGAAAGCTGTCAGCTCGGCATCTACAGACACGGAGGCCCTGGACGCCATAGTCAAGGCGCTGTTGCCGACGGGTGCCCCAGTGACCACGCAGCCTAGCGCAGAGCCTTTCCCCGCGGATGACTGTGAGGTCTCTGAAGAAGAGGTGATCCTGACGGGAAGAAGCGTACGCCCCAAGAAGGCGCCTGGGCCGGACGCAGTACCCAACAGGGTCCTCAAGCTGGCAATTGCGCTTCAATCAAAGGAGTACGCGACCCTGTACTCCAAGTGCCTTGCAGATGGAACCTTCCCGGTAAGATGGAAGAGGCAGAAGCTGATGCCACTTTCCAAGCCTGGTAAACCGCCTGGGGAGCCGTTCTCCTACAGGCCTATCTGTCTCACCGACACCGTGAGCAAGGTGTTTGAGAAGATAGTGGCAGTCAGGCTGAATGCGGCCATCGAGGAGGCAGGAGGTCTCTCCCAGAGGCAGTTCGGCTTCAGGAAGGGGAGGTCTACGCGGGTTCCAGGGTATACAAAGTCTCAGCCGGAGTCCCGCAGGGCTCCGTGTTGGCACCCCTGCTCTGGAACACCATGTACGATGGTGTTCTGCGGCTCCCGATGCCTAGCGACACCACAGTCGTGGGTTTCGCCGATGATATAGCCGTGGTCGTAGTTGCGAAGGAGCGCACTGCAACAGAGGAGAAGGCGAACGCTGCGATCAAGGCTATCGAAACATGGCTTTCGAGAGCTGGCCTTGAGATAGCGGCTCACAAGACGGAGGCGGTCCTAGTTTCAAGTCGGAAATCGGTGGAAACGGCGGAGGTACAGGTCGGTGGAGCCACGATAAGGTCGCAGAGGGCCATAAAATACCCTGGCATTTTCCTCGACACCCGGCTTTCTTTCAAGGAACAACTCGAGTACGCCACAAAAAGGTCGCAGAGGGCCAGTGCGACGGTAGGACCTCTGTCCCGTTTGCTCCTCAATACCAGAGGGCCCAGACACACCACCAGAAAGCTGCTTGCAAGTGTGGTCACCTCCCAGTTGCTCTACGCAGCGCCAATGTGGGCTGATACGGCTGGGACAAGGTCCTACATGCGGGGTGTCGAGTCGACATACAGGCTCTGTGCCATCCGAGTGGCTAGCGCATTCCGGACGATCCCGGGCGACGCCGTGCTGGTTCTAGCCGGCTTAGTGCCGCTAAACGAGCTGGTACGGGAGAAGGCGGATCTGCGCAACTCGCTCCGCAGGCACCAAGGACCCGAGGGTGTCCTAAAGGCTGAGCTTAAGAGGGCTGCCAGAAGGAGGAGCTACGCAAGCTGGCAGGTCAGTTGGAATGCCTCGCCCAAAGGACGATGGACCCATAGACTGATTCCCAACATAGAGACTTGGATAGAGCGGAAGCACGGAAAGGTACACTTCTACCTAACCCAGGTGCTGAGCGGGCATGGCTGCTTCCGCAGTTACCTGAAGAGGTTAGGCCGCGACACGGAGGACGGCTGCCCGGAGTGTGGATCCGGAATCATCGAAGATGCGGAACACGTCTTCTTTGAGTGTCGCAGTTACGACGAGGAGAGGGTCGCGCTGGAGGCGGTAGCGGGGTCAGCGATCACAGTTGACATGCTGGTGCCGCTGATGCTGTCGGACCAGAGGACGTGTGATGCGGCGGCGGAGTTCTTAGCTAAGCTGATGACATTCTTAAGGTCACGGGAGAGAGGGAGGAATGAAATGACCGACTGAGTGGCCTTCTATTGTGCGAAGCATTGCTTTGCGGACGTACCGCACAATGCGGGCCATCTGCCTTGAAATAGGATTTCTCCGAGGTTTCCAGGATTCCCAAGTTTTAATTAATAAGGTAGGTAGGTAGGTAAAAGTGGTGAGGCCGCCCAGGCCGCCTCCAATTAGAGCTGAGCTCCGTTTTGATCCACACCCTCGATTTACTGTTGTCAGAGCCCTCCCCAGTACCAGCCCGTGTCATTCAGGTAAGCTAGGATGGCAGCTACTGACTGCATTCCAACTTCCCCTAGTGACTCGAGTTGGTGTGCTCCGAAATGTCGGGCTCTTTATTTGTTGAGTGCCGGGCAGTAGCACAGCAGATGCTCTGGTGTCTCCTGCTCGCTTGGCTCCTTGCAGCTTCTGCATTGTGTGTTGTAGGGTAGACCCATCTTACAGGCTTGCGTGCCTATTGGCCAATGGCCCTTCTGATATCCCTTTTGTTCTTGGAGATCAGTTCTTTGGTTCGCTTCCTATTGAATTCTGGCCAGCCCTTCTGATATCCCTTTTGTTCTTGGAGATCAGTTCTTTGGTTCGCTTCCTATTGAATTCTGGCCAGCATAGTTTCGATCTTCTGTGCTCGACCTTCGTCGACCATTCCTTGCTGGCTATTTGTTTGAAATGGTCATGAATTTCCGTCTGGACCGAGTTCAGTGAGATCAGGATATCTGTTGTTACTGAGTGCTCTTCTGACCCTTTTCTGGCCAGCTCATCGGCTTTCTCGTTTCCGTCTA
>VNJS01006040.1:0-13205 GCA_008042575.1 Drosophila watanabei | reverse complement strand
ACTCCCGTTCTAGTCTCGATTCTGTTCCAGATGAGGATGGTGTTCCTGAAGCGCCGAGGCTCGCCTTGATCTTGGCTGAGCGGGCCGAGGACTCTGGCTTCGAGTCAGGCAGCGAGGGAAACTAAATAAATTATCTGCCATGTTGGTCGTGTTTTAAATTATATGCACATACAAAAAATAGTCATGGACAATATTTTAAAGCTAATTGTTTTTGGGTGAAGCAAGGGGAATGAAAGGGTATGTTTACTCCATGAAGCAGGTGCTACTCAGGTGGTATTTTTCAAAGTAGGTTGAATGAGTTGCTCTAGCTGCTGGAGCACAACTCCAGGAGTACGACATTAAATTTTTTGCCTTTCAAATTTCAATCCACCCTCGAGGAGGTAAGACCTTACATAGTGACTAAGAAAGATGTGTGGTTCTTTTAAAGTTAGGCATTGAAAAGTCTATCTCAAGGAAAGCGAAGAACCCAGGTAGCTCGGTGTCGGATCGTTACTTTCCATTAATATAAGATTCAAGGGCTCTACAATCTTTGTCCGACGAAAATCTTGAAATAAAGATTTTACTAGCCCTATGATAAGGCATAAAAACCCAAAGGTATTTAAAAAGTTAAAGTTTTCGACAAAATATTCCGTAATATGCAAATACCATGGTAATTTTAAAGACTCAGTTTACTACACTTAAAGAATTTAAACCAATTGTCAAGCTCTCCTTTCCTTTATCTTCCTTTATGATGCTAATCAAAATTATTTGTATATACCTTAGGAGGTCGGGTGGGCATGCTTTTTAGTTCTACTGCCTGATTTATTGGTTGAAACTATAATATGTATATTATCAGATCATACAAAATTCTTATGTTAATGACTAGTCTCATCAAGATACTAAAGATCCATTATAAGCATTAATAACGGCATTAATATTTCCCTAAAATTGTTTAGTTACCAATGTAGTTATGACAACTTAATAATAATATAAAACTGTTTAAAAGCCTAATTTTGATAGAACAGAAATTAACATGCAAACTTACCTTTGGTTAATAGCCCAATGCACAATGCCCACAGAATCAGTAGAGACTAAAAGCATGTTGGCATATTCGTAATGCTTTAGTTGTGTTTCGGTTTATTCATGTCAATTTGATTTCAATTTGATTTCAAACACAAATTCCATTTAAACACACAGCGATGCTAGTGGCTCTGCGTGTGGGTGTGTGGATTAGTTGAGAGTTGTAGTTACATTTTTTTTACACATACATATATACGCATATTATAGTTTTGTATACATTTTTAATACGCCTCGACCAAGATGAAATTGTTCTATTTCTTTTATTTGCTGCTCTTCTGTTTGCTCTTGTGGAACATCAATAATAAATATTTATACTTTATGCTGTGTGTTCTTCCGGTATACATATATATGCGTGTGTTTATGTACGTATTTTTTGCATTTTGATTTCAAAGTTCCATATGTCTATATATAGTATGTAGTTCTATTCGACCCCGTCTACAGTTTGCGGAAGAAACTGGTTTGAATCTCTCCTTGATTTGCTTACAATCAAAATCGTTTTCTACTTTTCAAGTATATATGTATTTCGCTTAACTTAACCCTTTCCGAATGAACCAATGTTTATCACGCCTAAACTTGCTTTGAAATAAATGCTGTCTTCGCCACTAGAAACCAAGGGAGCACAATTTCGGGGAATCGCTGTAAATTTGAAATTCACTGAATCTATACGACAGTTTCTAGGTATATGTATGTATATATTTAGGTATAATTAGGGTTACGCTTAAAATGTTATTACTACTCGATATGGTGTCTTTCTTTGCCGCGTTCAGCTTTGTTAAAACAACTTCCATATACATCGCATAATGTCTGGCATCGTTTCCGTAGATTACGTATTTTTAAATGTCTAAAAGAAGCGCGAAACAATAACGGTATTTGCATGCAAATCAGGAGTAAGTTGTTTGCTTTTAATATACAAATTAAAATATTACACACGTTTGTTCATTATTTGTCATTGTTCAGTTTTTTAAGTTTTTTTTCGCTATAGATTTAGTCGCCTATGCTTGTATGTATAAGTTTTTTTTTCGCTCCAATTTCTCCCTTTGTTGGATATATTGAAAGCCAGCACGCCTTTTGTCTCAGTCGGGAAATAATTTGTGAACGGTTCCTGAACTGAATTCAAAACACACATATGTAGGTATAGACATCGGTAGATATATGCATGTATATATATATATATATGTTTCTGTTGTGGTACATCTATAAATTCTTTAAAATTTCTACTGCTGTATACATTCAATTGTTTCTTGTCGGGACTCGATCAACTGCACCGGGGAGAGAGGTGACTTTGCGTTCTTATAAAATGCATTAAAACCTAGACTGCGCCCGCTCTGCTCCCCGCTCTGGTCTGGTCTGATCCATGTACGTGTATATATAGTCCAATACGAGTATAGTATATGCTTGCTGATAGGTATTCGGTTTAGAGAGTGCTCGGGGCACTCGTGATAAGGAGGGCTTTACACTGAAATCCATACGATTATGCTGAGTTAGTTGAGACCTTGACATGCAATGTGGGAGTGAGTACTGTGCGAGTGTGAGTTTTGAGCTGTGAACCCTTCTGGCCCGCATCCTGCGGCCCCCTGTAGTTGTGGTTTCGGTTTCGGGCTTAAATCACGATTCGATCCATTAAAAAATTCCAACACCTGCCGCCCAAGCATCCACAGGGTCCTGGGCATGGTTCTGGGTTCTGGGTCCTGGGTCCTGGGTCCTGGGTCCTAGTCCTCGGTCCTGGGCAACTTACAGCACCAACCCGTAACCTCAGTAGCCAGTCGCGTCAAACAGATCCGGCAGCACCAGCGGCGGGCAATTGTGCGGACTGCAGGTGACGCTCGGCATCTCGTCGGGTGTCACGGCATCCGTGCAAATGCACTGCAGACAGTTGCCCGTATCCTGTGGCAGAATGTCGCCAATTTTATACAGTTTGCCTGCAACGACAGCAACGGAACCGAGTTCGATTTGCAGTTTAAATGGGATTAGGAAGTGAGCAATTGTGACGAGCAGTAATAAAACAGCGGGGAAGTGGAGGTGCTGTGCAAGTAGGAACTCTAGAATTTCATTACAGTCAGAAAAACATCATTAAAGTGTGTGATAAAGGAAAGAAAAAAGGAAAGGTTTTTGAGGTAAATGAAAGCTAAGCTACAAGCTCTGTTAATCTAAGCTGTTCAAGAAATCACTAAGGTTTGAAATCCCTTTTACATGTGCCTAAAAGTAGGCAATGATATTTCTGAGGTATGCAATTTAGTAAATATTTGTTTCATCATACGCTGCATGCTTAAGAGCCTAATCTTAGCGACTTCTGTAACATCCCGAACATCAAAAACTTAAGTATTATTATTTTAATTGTGGAAACTGTTAAAAACGACTGACTCCTTACTAAAAAAATAAATACTTTCAGTAAATTAAAAAAATATTGCAATATTATTATAGTTCAAATTAAAAGTCGACATGTGGCAAATCTCTGTGCAGCAATAATCCATCTCGACCCTCGGTGACTTGCTTGCTTACCCAAAACATTGCACATACGCCCTGGTGCCGGCGGCGTTGTTGTTATAATCGTTGTCAGGGTGAACGGCGGAACAGCAGTGCTCTGCTGGGGCTGATCCTGATTGCTGGCACTGCCGCTCCTGCTGCTGGCTGCCTCTGGGTCCATTGTTGTCCCTGCTGTTCCATTGCTGTTGCTGCTGCTGCCGCTGATGTTGCTGCCATTGTCGTTAACGCCTGACGTTCTGTTGCCATTTGCAATTAAATCCGTTTGGCGATGGGGATGCACATCAACTGCAGTTAGTGTAATGTCAATATTGACAACACTCCCATTGAATTCGCTGCTGTAATCGTTGTACGAGCTGCGAAAGAAGACGGCATCGCTGCCATTGTCTTTGGCCAGGCCGCCCCTCTCCTCGCTCCTGTTGGCCGTGCCAACATCATCGATTATTGTCGACGCTGGCGTTTCCTGCTCCGAGTTGTCGTCGAGCGAGTTTGTGTTGTCAGCATTGAGCTCCGTGGACGTCAGCCATCGATGGAAGGCGTCGTCGACCTCCTCCGCGTCATGTCCATGGCGATCATGTTGCAGCTGGCCGGGCCGCAGCGGAAAATAAAACACAGACTGTTAATTCAACTTGACTGCATAGTAAAAAAATAAATAATAAACCATCTCGAGCATGAAGAACCCCATTAAGGGGAGCGTTTCAGGCTCACTGGACACAACAGCAGCAGCGCAAAGTTCAAGCTTGTGGCTCTTGCGGCCAATGAAGTGGCCCAAAGCCTAATTGGGTGAGCGTCAAGGCTCTCAAAAAACACCAAAGAGTACAAGGAAAGGAGTACAATGGGCTAGTTTTTGGTACTGGATGTCGAAATACTGTTTTTTTTAAGAGACAACCCAGATTCGTGAATAACAAATAAATAAATCAGTAACAATGGTAAGTATTAATGTAAATAAATTAGAAAAACAATTAAATAAAAGGATACCAGAGTCTTTCTCGAGATCGGAATAAAGTAGAAAAGGTACTTATGAATCCATTACCTTTATTTTCATCCATGTCTAAATGATTCTTTTCGATTAGCTACATCTAACTAAATTCCCCAAGCTTACAATCTTGAGTTTGAATTGAAAAGTAATGGCTCTGGTATGGTATTGTTAACTTATCATTTACTAAAACATACAGTAGACTTCTGGCTATGGTCCCTGCTGCAAGGACACAATCCCCGAAGCCATATCTTAAGCAGATCAACTCACATTTGTGGCTGCCACTGTGGCACTAGACAACGTGCTTGTCACCATTTCATTTGTTCTTGTCGCTGCCTTCGTTGTCGCTGTCGTTGCTGATGTTGTTCCTGCTGCTGCTGCTGCTGCTCCTCCTGCTGTCGTTGTCGTTGTCGCAGACGTAGCTGATGCTTCTCCGGCTGCCGCTGGTCCGTTTGCTGCTTCTGCCCGGGTTGTCATCAACGCCTGCGCTGGCCATTGTGTGGGAGCTGCCTTTGGCCGCTTTGTTGGCGGCTCCGGCAGAATATCGCTGTCTGTTTCCGCCTCATCAGGGTTTTTATCGCTGCCCAAGTTGGTGCGGAGTTCAACGCCTGCCTCTGCTCCGGGTGCGGGTCCTAGACCGACTTCAGCTATCACTGCCGCCTTTTGTCGCGCCAACGCCTCTTGCTGCTGCTGCTGCTGCTGCTGCTGCAGGAGACGCTGCTTCTCGTGGAGCAAGTGCTGCTGGTGGTGTTGGTGCTGGTGATGCTCGTGCTCCTCGGTCTTGTAGTCGTAGTATAGCAGGGATGGCAAGTTTTCGGGGAAATTCAGGATTTTGCTGGACGAATGCTGGGCCTGGTGGGGATGGTGTTGCTGATGCTGCTGCTGATGCTCATGCTCGTGCTCATGCTGATGCGGGGGCTGAGACGGAGCTGGTGGCTGATAATGCGTTGCCTTTGCCGCCTGATTAACAGCCAAGGCAGTCGCACTCCCCTGCTCCCGCTGCTGTTCCTGGTCCTGGTCCTGCTCCGGCAACTTGTGCTGTGGCTCGTGTTTGTGTTGCTTGATTATATTGTAGTTGCCACCGCCGTCACTCTGGTGCCTCTGCTTCTGCTTCTGCTGGAGCTGTTGCTGTTGCTGTTGCTTGACGGCGGACTTTTTATAATCCGGCTGCTTCTGCCTGTGGCCGTGGTAAACTTCGTAGTCATTAAAATTCTTTTGATTCTTGCGATGCTTATGCCGCTTGCCAACTTTCCTAGCCGCTTTATGCACTTTTGTTGACTTTCCCGTTGTGCTCGCGTAGCGATATGGATCTGAATAGTCACCCTCGCCCTCGCCCTCACCCTCGCCGTCCCTGTCAGAGTCGACATTACCATCGCCATTGCCACCGACGACGTCGTCCTGGCCAACATCACTTCCTGACGCCACCGCCACCGTCGCCGCCGCCGCCGCCTTCGCCTTGTTTACACTGGCCTTATCTGCGGGGAAAAAGGCAAAAGTTTCTTGTTATATTATGCATGCCGCACAACGGCCCGAGAACCGAGTGAGAACTAACCGCATTTCTCCCACCAGCAGAAGATCTCGCCGTCCATGCAGAGGCACACCTCGCAGGCATCCAGTCGGGGCACCTGTTCCCAGACGGAAGATAAGGCATATGAGCGTATAATTTGAATGTATCTCTCGGCGAGGAGGCCGTTAGCAGATGCTTTGCGACCCCAAACACCCACGTCTACATATGTGGCACATATATGTGTGCCCGCAACCGAACAATCAATCACAATGCAAAGCGATTTGAGGGCTTTGTGCTGCCATGAATGAGTAAGCGAAGGCCACATGTCGGCCCGAGGAACAGGAAACAGCAACTGATGGCAGGCACCGACAGTTGCAGGATGCCGATAGCAACACACTGACTCTGATACTATAACGTGGCCCATAACAAGGGACTAATTGAAATCAGGCAAGTGCTTTGTTCAAGTGCAACGAGTTTGGGATTTTAAGCTGTGATCTGTTTCTAACAAGAAAAGCTCATTGGAATTTAGGTTACTGTTTGCATGCATTTTAGGCATTCAATTTCATTGAAACGTAACTTATCTGTGTAAACCACTTATTAAAACAATTTTAAATGCCTTCTACCCTAAGCAAAATAACCTTGTACTTGTATACTTCAATATTATTTCATTAGGGAACAAATACTTGGGGCTTTAGCTTGTTTTGTGCTACTTGGGGTTTAGATTTACATACAAGATAGCCAAGTAAAGAAGGAAAAACAAACATAAATGTATACCTTTATTCAACTTAACAAGGAAGAGAATAAACAATAACAGACAGGCTACTTAATTTGAACAACGGAATAAAACATAGAATAGTTCTGTTCATAAAAAAAATTAAAAGCTGGTTTCTTTAAGACTCTTGGACTTAACTAACCGAAAGAGAAGTCATTTTTATCTTAAAACCACCTTTTCCAAAAATAATCTTGGACCAAACTAACAGAAAGAGAAATAATTTTTATCTTAAAACCACATTTTTCAATAATCAAAAAATTAACTCGAGTAGCAAAACTACAAAAGGGTTAAAAGTAAAAGAATTATAAAATAATATCGTTTTGCACTGACATATTTTTTTTATTTTTTGAAAGAAATCTATATATATTTAGCAATAAACGTATTGTGTACATTTAATTATTTCACAATAAATAACTAATAAAAATATGGTAATTAATAAATTTAACATGTGTAAATATGTGTCATAATTTGCTGATAAATGATACATTTAAACTTAATTGTAAAGGATTAAATATATTTACAAATTAATAGTCTTTGAGTCATTTCTAAATTTGTTTTTTTTAGTAGGGTCAATAAAAACGATAAAATAAAATATAATTATCTTGGGCATAGGGTTTTTTTAATACTTTAATAAAAAAAAACAAATCATTTTATTTAAAAATATAAAATAATAATTACAAATAATGAATCAACCTTTACTTATCATATAACCTAGTACATACACACGTTAAATAATTCACAACTTTTTTTTCCATTTTTACCAGTTTTTTTCCTATTCACCAATTTTATGATGTGTTTTTTCGTGATTCTTTCAGTCTCTGCAGTAAAAATTTGCATTTCTAATTGTACTTAATAGTGTCATCATAAAGTTTTAGAGTTTTAGCCTCAACAGGACACATTTTTTATGGGTTTGAATTTATGCAATTTTTATAACCACATTGCAATAATTAATAAATATTTTAACATTTAGCCAAAGCGTGCCATAAGCATGCCATAAGCACTTGTGCACTTGTCTCTGTCACCTGCCACTTTTCAAACCAGTTTTTTAACAAAAAGATTCCCATTCACTACTGAGGCTTTAAGCTTCAGTTCCTTTCTTTCCGTGTACCTTCTGGCCGTGCGTGTACTTGTGTCCGTTGGTGAAGCAAGCCGCTGCCCGGCTGTGCGGCTCCAGATCCTCTTCCGTGGGGCTTCCGTCCGCGCCATCCGCGGCAGAAGCCTCGCCAATCCCCTGAGCTCGTGTCGAGCCGGGCTCCAAGCCGTTATCCTGCTCCCCCTCCGCCCGCTGGCGCTGCAGCTCCGCGTCGCTGAGCATCTGCTGGGAGAGCAGGCGGGCGTCGTACTTGGCCTGGGACTGGGCGGTGTCCAGGTCGTAGTTGAAGTCGTCGTGCTCGTCTACATACTCAAAGGGCAAAGCTGCGTGGAGGCAAGAACAAATGCAAAATAAGCCCGTGCTGACTCGACTCTTTACATGCGAAAAAGTAAGCGGTGGCTGGTTGGTACTCAAGGGTCGGACCTCGACAGTAAATCGCAAATAAATCTGTTGTGTGAAGAGGTAAAATATTGTTAATGTTTTGCACGGAAACCAAGGTCCACCCTGGAGCACACAAAACAAAGGATCCGATCGGCAAGCTGTTGCCACCTCACATATGAGATTTTCTCAAAATTTCGAGGGCCATAAACGGTCGCCGGCGTCGCTGGCATTTTATTATGCATATTTGATAAATTATCATAAAAATAAGAAGTGAAATAAATCACAGGCCACATAAAAGCCAGCACACTCGCATTGTATGTTGTTTTATGGCAAACAGTTGTCATTAAATCAAAAGGCTGCACTCATTATGACATAAAAGCGAGCTGGGAAAGGCGGCTGGCAGACGAAAAATGGAAAATGTGAAATGCGAAATGTGAAAGCGTAAAACGCTCATAAAAATTCAGAGCGATGCGCTTGGGGTAATTTATGTAATACAGATTTAATAAGGCTGTAAAATGAATTCGCCCCGCTTATTCCGGCAGGACGATCAGCGGCAAGGAGTTGCTTAAGCCCATGATGGAGGGACTCCTCGGACTCCTTGGACTCCAGACTCACCCTCGCTCCCGCAGAGTAATCCCAAAACGGTGGCCAACAGCAGACAGGACCTCAAGGAGCTGCCGTTTGTCATGCTGTCGCTCCTAATAATCCCGGGCAGAGTCTCACTTTCGGCGGATTTTATGGATGGCATTGCACTTTCCTGGCTGCACATTACTTGCACATTTCTTTGCTTTTTGCTCTTGGCTCCTTTGGCTCTCTTTGGATTTTGGAACTCGGATCACTCACAATCACACTCACACAAACACTGCACGGCACAGCCGCAGGGATTCGGCGGGACAACCTTCACCGCTGTTTGGGGCTGCTCCGATGTTTGTTTGCGCTCCTTCCCCGGCTGTGTTTACGTTAGCACTTTATACTCGTGGCAGTTGCTGGTTTTATCTCACTCGAGTTGTTTGTTATTCTTAGAATGCACACTTGTACTTTTTCATGTCGCCACTTCTGGTTGAAAGGCTGCATTCACAATGCGCCTCTAAATGGGGCGCCCCTCGAGTAGGCAGCGATTTTCGCAGCCACGCCAATTTATGAAGGCTGTACAGAGGACGTGGAACGTAAATGTAAATGGAAACTCAACTACTGCCATTAGGCCCCCGCTTATATTGAATTTATTTCGCCAAGTTCCTAATGGCACCGCCGTGATTCGTTTCCCCCCCTCTCCCCTAGAGCAACTCCTTTCTCGGCAGCGACTACGTGCCTGAGGAAGGCGAGAGGACAAGCCAACAAGTGTTTCCCCCAGAAAACGTGCCTTATGTAATCAGCAAGGGGAGGCTGCGGCAGCTGCGATTGCCACGATTGCCAAGATTGCCACGATTGCTACGTTCTGCGGCGGGCAATGCGAAATGAAATTGAATCCCATTAACTAATCATAAAGGAGCTTGGGCGGCCCACGCCGAGTGTTGGCTGAATGGCCCGGGTAAATGCACTGTCAATTCACTTAATTTATGGCCAAGGGGGCCGCCAAGCCGGGCTTAGCTAGCCAAACAACAACATCAACAACAGCAGCACTCGAGCAGGTGGAGAGCAGGTGGTAAGCAGAGAGAAATCAGGACGTAAGCTGGTCTCCCCAGTCGCTGGGAAAACAAAACACATGGCACAGCGGGGAAGGGGAAGGGGACGGCTTCCGCAGCAGACGGAAATCCATGCCAGTCCCGGCCCGGCCACGTTTGAAGTGTGGGAAATTAGCGCCGTGCCAGCGGCAGGGCCCACATTGATAGATGAAACAAAGCTGGCCTGGCCATAACTTCTAATAAAGCCGGGCAATATTTAATTTACTTTTAATTTGCGACAATTTCCGGCCAACTCGATTGGATTCCACCTGCACTTGCCAGCACTCGATTGATGGGGAATTCCCTGAATCACTCGCTGGCTCTTTAATGGCCTTTGCATTTAGTTTTGTCGCGCTGCTCACTTTCCGTTTGTTTGCATTTAATTAATGCGGCCAGAAAGGCACTGGGAGTTGGAGAGAGAAGGACACCAGAGAGAGAGCGCGCGAGATTGAGTGTCTCTAATTACATTTTATGTTAATTGAATGCACTTGGCGCCCGAGAAACTATGTGCAACTCCGCTCGCTTCCTGCTCAGACATCGGCATCTGTCCGTCACACACGGCGGCTACGCGATAACTGAATCCTCGACGCCCACTGTTGCGGCGGATGCTGAGTCCTTTGTATTTATTGCCTACAACTCAATCTCGGCTCTCTCGCGCGCTCTCTCTCTCTCTCGCCGGAGAGCGCTCTCTTCGCCGTTATGAATGGGCTGTGCGCACCAAACACAGCCCGCAGAGCGGAGAGTCAGCCCTAACAGAGCCCTGTTAGCCTGCTGCTAAAGGATGCCGGGCCGAGGATTCATGCAAATTGCATTAAAGTGAATCAGTTATGTGCCGTTATTCCGGCCTTTTTGCGGGAAATTGCATTTGCCCCGCCGCCACTTTGCCACTTTGCCACTTTGGGCCGCGTTGGCCTGACCGCATTTACTCGCCCGTTGGCATAATGCAAAACGATATCAGGTGCCGGTGTCCGAGCCGAGATTTTCGATTTCGATTCCACCTTCATCGCACTCTATTGTGTGGCACGGGGATAATTGGATCCTTTTGAAAATTCCACTATATATTCTCTATTTGTAATCTTAGGCACCAAAAAGCTATCCACTTGGAGAAGTAAATCTAAAAGTGTGGATTTTCATCCTATGAAAGCTCTATTATTATGAAAGAATATGCGGGTAAATCAATGGCTACATGGCAATAATAGTAATCTATTGACTTAAGTAATGTAAAGAAAATTGATTATAATTTTATGCCCTTGCAAGAGGTCAGAAGCTTGAAACTTGATTAACAGCAATAACCTAATCGTTCTATCATTGTCCTTTTTATCCCTTGCTACATAGAATTTATATGAATGGTATTTAGAAAAATTGAAGGAAGTATTACGGCTCTGATCAAACCACCATACCTTAAGGCTATCATAGAAATGATCAGAAAATCATAGGTTTGCTAATTTTTAACATATTTCCATTTACTCTGATATATGGCAGTTTTAGTGATTTCTTAATTACGGAGTATTATGCAAAGTCATTAAAAAACAAACCGAGATAAAATGGGCACTAAAAAGATTCGCCAACATTTATTATATTCATATTTTCATATATTAATAGTTGAAAAATGTTATTGTTATGGCTGGAAGGACTTAACTTCCTTTAATGTCTAGAAATATTACATAAAAATAGCCAAACAAGTTTATAATAGATACCTAAATATTATAGGTAATCTCGCTCTCTTGCAAAATTAAAAACAATAAACACAAATAAATAACCAATTAAAATAACACTTTATTTCTTATACAGAAATTACCAAATCAAGAATTTCATTTGAAGATGATATTTACCTTTTAATAAGCAAATTTATTTGTATTTTATAAACTTAAATCTTCA
The DNA here is from genome assembly GCA_008042575.1 of Drosophila watanabei. Classification (NCBI taxonomy): domain Eukaryota; kingdom Metazoa; phylum Arthropoda; class Insecta; order Diptera; family Drosophilidae; genus Drosophila; species Drosophila watanabei. Next base: position 1,397 of record VNJS01006040.1, on the reverse strand, counting down.
TTTAAAGGTAATAGTTGCAAATTCTCGAGTGAATGAAATAGTTGCATTCACTCGAGAATTTGCAACTATTATATAGTTTCAATACCAAACTAGAAGAATCAAATAAAAGTAAACAGACAAATACAAAAATAAAAATACAAATACAAAAATACAAAATACAAAGTGATTCCGCCAAATGCTACATTTAGTTTCCCATTAACAATTAAATTTTTTTAGCAAATTGAGCATTTAATTAGCCTTGCTAAAAGCAAGATCCTGGGATCTAGATTATCGTGAATCCGAAGAATTAGGGGAATCCTTGTGGCAGGATCAGGGGCCGCCTGTTAAAGTTCAGTCTTAAGCACAGGGCATAAAGTGTAAATATGTAAATGACACAGACACTCGCACACACACACAGACACCGACATACACAGGACACAGGCTGTCAGCAGGACTCTGAGGCCGTTGAGTGACATGCGATGTTTGGTACTGCCGCTGCCGCTGCCATTGCTGCCACTGTGAAGCTTGTTAGACATTACAATGCGTGTTTGTGTCAGGATAACTGTCAACAGTTGCCGTTGAATTCGTTCCTTGCCCCGCCATGCCGCCCCTCTTTTTTATTTTTCACATTTGCTAATTTCTTTTGTACATTTTCGAGATGCTTAACAACGTCATGCATTAACATAAAATAACAAAGGCTCGTCCTGGAGCAGGAGTGCCTCGAAGCTGGCAGCTCGCGAAGCCTGGAGCTCGGAGCTCGGAGCACGTGCAACAGTTGGCGTCGGACAGAATGCCTCGCATAAATCATGGACAAGTCCCCACGGAGCACAATCGATTCATTTCTGGCCATGTGAGCAGCCAGCGCCAATTGACCCATCCTGCAGGCGGAGTATTTATATTTATGTGCATGCAAATTGGATCCCTCTGAGCGTGCAAATGTGCTGAAAATATTTATGTCGCCGCGGCTAAATAATAAGCCCGGCTGACAGATGCTGCCGCTCCGATATGAATATAATGTTTGCCAAAGCAATTATCTTGTATCGCCGCAAATTTGCAAACTAAGCGAAATCCTAATAAGCGGAAAGCGAATATGAAAATATTTATCTACAAGGCAAATACTTAACTATTGATGGTATTTATAGATTTATAGGCATTTAATTAAAAGCTGCGGCAGGCCATCCTAACCGAGATAAACAAATGGTCACGTGTAAATGGGCTGTCGAATGAATGCATTAATTAATTAAAATAACACTTTCGGGCTAAACACTGCGCGAAAGGGGCTTTTACAAAATGTCAGCGCTTGCCCCGAATAAATTTTGGTTAATTGTTTGGAAAATGTAATAAAACCGTCAACGGCCTTCCGCCGGATTTAGTACAGAACTTCCATTGTTTCGATTATGACGGCTCCTGGGGCAGCA
>VNJS01006039.1:0-102028 GCA_008042575.1 Drosophila watanabei | reverse complement strand
AGAATGAGAATGAGAATGAGAATGAGAATGAGAATGAGAATGAGAATGAGAATGAGAATGAGAATGAGAATGAGAATGAGAATGAGAGTGAGAATGAGATAGAGAGAAATAGAGGCACACAGACAGAGATAGAGAGAGAGAGAGATAGTGATATACAGAGAGAGAGAGAGAGATAGTGATATACAGAGAGAGAGAGAAAGACAGAGTGATATACAGAGAGAGAGAGAAAGACAGAGTGATATACAGAGAGAGAGAGAGAAAGACAGAGTGATATACAGAGAGAGAGAGAGAGAGAGGGAGATAGAGAGAGGAATAGGAAGCGAGAGAGATGGTTAGATACAATGATAGAAAAATAGATAGATAGAGATTTAGAGTGTGACATATAGAGAGAGAGAGAGTGAAAGGGATGAAGAGATAATAAAATATGCAGAGATAGAGAGTAAGAGAGAGATTGCGATATTGCAAGATTGAAAGAAAGGAAGAGAGGAAGAGAGGAACAGAAATAGATTGAAAAACTTAAAAAAAGAGAGACAGAGGGACTGATATGGTAAATTAAAGAGAAAACTAACTTCAAAAAGTAACTGATCGCTCTTAAGGCAGCCTTACGATACTCTACAGACTTTAAATTAAATACAATAAAAACAAATAAACATAAAACTAAAACAATAATTTAGATTAAATAAAAATATACACGAACAGCATTAGCAAGAAAGTAAAATAAGAATCAATAAACTTTAGTGACAAAAGAATAACCCAACAAAGTCAGGGAAAAATCTGCCAAATTGGCATCCCCGGTCCTCGCTGGCATTTGGATGATGCATGGTGACAGGGACAAGCAGCGCCCTTATCTGTCAACGATTCCCAGACTGGACACTGGCCACGGGTCCGCTGGAAGGGATTCGGCGGGTGGCGGAGGCAGAGCGAAGCTCTCTTTTTAATGTGATTATCTTGTAGCGTGCATGTCCATGTCGCATGTCTGCGAGCCCGCTACCCTCATCCCTCATCCCTCATGATGCCTCCTCCTGCCACAACATGTACATACTCCCATTGCCCATCTCCCGGCAGGACGACTCCCAGTGAATTCCGGATTCTGGACATCTCTCTGGCGTTGTTGGCTTATCGAACAAATTGACAGGCGGCGCGGGGGCTGGAGTGTCCAGCGCCCGGTGCCGAGTGCCGAGGGGTAAACTGTTATTCCAGCATCAGGCGATGATTAAAATGATGATGTCAGAGGCGAAAACAAAACAAAACAACGAAGGGAATGGGGTACAAGTGTACAGAGAGGAAAAAATTGAGGTATATATGGATCAAGAAAGAGCTTAAAACAGGGCAAGGCAAAGAGCATTTGATATTACTCTTTACTCTCGGGCGGTCATTTGATCTTCCTCTCTTTCTCTCTCTTGCTGCCTCAACTAGAATATAAAAAAATATTCCTCGTGCTAAGCTTTTTTCTCTCTCTGCAGACGGTATTGATATTTCTCTTTAATCGCTCTCGGGCGGTCACTTGATCTTCCTCTCTTTCTCTCCCTCGCTGCCTCAACTAGATCATAAAAAAAGTGTATTCTTATCTATAAGCATTTTTTCTCTCTCTTCAGATGGTATTGATATTTCTCTTTACTCGCTCTCCGGCTCCCTCTCTTTCTCTCTCTCGCTACCTTAACTAGAATATTACAAAAATATTCCCCGTTTTTCTCTCTCTGCAGACGGTAGACAGTCCCAGGCTCGGGACAAGTGGCAAAACTCAACTTTTCACTTGACCACTTCAGACGGAACCCTGTTCCACCTTCTTCTCCTCCCAAATCCTTCATCTTTCCTGTGCGTCCCTTGTGCCCTTGGGGGCACCCCCAGAGGAAGAGAGACAATGGGGCAGCAAATCACTGACCAACACTGTGTCCTCCTTCGATCCAATCGAAACGAAGCCAATCCAATCCCAGCCCCAAGCACGAACATCGGGACTCCGCACTCGAGAGCACTTGGCCATAAATTTATGACATTCATTAGAACGTCAGATTAAGAAATCTCCAGTCGAGCAGCTGACGCAAAAAAAAAAAGAGAAAAGAAAAGAAAAGCGAAGGAAAAGCCGGGCTGTTGCACTACAAACCCCCCTCTTTGATTTTCCAATTTTCCAACCGTCTTCTTGTTAACGCAACAGGCTCAGGAGAAGAAGCTGAAACAGTCCAAGGTACATGGTAAAAAATACAACAAAAGTTAAGTTAAGATGCAGCTGGGATTGAGAAGGAATCCCACTGAGACACTCTGTTTAAATAAATTTAAATTTTGAATAGTTGTAACCAAAACGAAGCTTAAGAACGATTTTTCTTCTCACAATTATTACAGTTTAAATAATAATCATCAAAAAATAAGCCTCAGTTCAATACACTCTAAGTTTTTACTTTAAAAATTGGCGCAGCTTTCAAGCTTCGTCCTTTTTTCTTTGAGTGCCTTTTCGAGGCCTTTACTCCCTGCACACAATTGGAGTTCGAGATATTGAAAATGGCTTTAAAGTCATCCGCAGCTGTGTCCTTCTCGGGAGTTGCTTGGGCCTTCGTCCAGGTGGCTTTTGGTCCTGTGCTCCTTTGGGTGCTTGCTTGCCTTCGACTTTGACTTTGGGCGGGGAGGAGGAGGAGGAGAGCTTCATAATTAAGTATGCGGTTAGCACGCACACCGATGTGCAGCAGGACTAAACAGGACTGCCGACGAGGTACACAACTGTCACCGCTGCCAGTGGCAGTGCCTTTGGGACAGCTCGCGCGCCAGGATTTATGTGAACGACAAACAAACGACCACCGCAGGACAAGAAAGCGCTTAAGAAGTGCCCTTGCAGGGGGGGAGGGGGGTGGGAGCAAGGAGCAGGAGCAGGAGCAGGCAGCAGGAGCAGGCAGCAGGAGCAGGCAATCCAAACAGCTGCGAGAGACAACAACAACGACGACGACGACTATCGACCAGCGACCAAGGTTGTTTTGGAAAACCAAGTTATTTAGCCACGAATCGAATGAAATGTCGCGTCCTCCTGCCTGCGCCTCAGCTCCTTGCTCCCCTGTTCCTCCTCCTCCTCCTCCTCACCCCTCTCTCTGGACTAAATGCCAGCCGACATTTGGGACACATTTACCAAAAACATTTTACGTATTCAGAAGTTAAGTTTTGTTGCTTCGCTCGCGCCGCCAATGCGGTTCTTGTCGACTGACTGGCTAACTCCCCCCGCTCCTTCTTCTTACCAGTCCCCCCACAAGGATACACCCCATGCCTCCTCAAGGATTGTGTTTGCATTTCGCATTTGGCTTTGCCGCTGCTGCTGCGGCAAGTGGCAAGTTGTTGTCTTCATAACGCGTTGTTGTCGTCGTCGTCGTCTCGGTGTTGTTGGCTAACTGACTGGCTGGCTGGCAGTTCATAGCGAAACTTTAACAAAAACATAGCAGCGAAGGCAAAAAAATAGGAAATACGGTGAAGAAAACACGAGTCCTGACTACAAGGTGTCCCAGTACTACTAAAAGGGCTAAGAAATAGTTCAAACTTTATGATATTCCCTCAAAATATTGATAATTAAAATCAATTTTGACTCTAAAAAGTTAAATCGATAACTAAAGAGTCCATAAGTGGAAGATCGATAGCTGGGCGATCGATAACTGGACACTATTTGAAATTGAAAACTAAGAAATAGTTCAAACATTACGATATATTCCCAAAATATAATTAATCAAAAGGAATTTTGAGTCTAAAGAGTAAAAATGGATAACTAAAGAGTCTACAACTGGAAGACCGATAACTAGACGATCAATAACTGAACGATCGATAACTGGACAATCGATAGCTGGACGATCGATAACTGAAAAGTATTTAAAGCAGGAAGGTATTAATAATACGATAGTAGTACTGATATAAAAGACACATTTGTAAAGTACAAAATTCAATTTAGATACATCATCATTATTTACCTCTTAAAAAACCGAAACTTGATAATCGATATTATCGATAACATAATTGCAAATGTAGTTAGAGAGAATTTATACAAATTTTGTACAAATTAATAAACAAATTGGTAAAATACAAACAACAAAGGCTTATAAGAGAGGTTTCTAGATTAGGTAGATACATCATCATCTTTTACCTCCGAAATACCGACACTCGATAATCGATATTATCGATAACATGATCGGAAATATAGTTAGAGAGAATTTATACAAATTAATAAACAAATTGCTAAAATACAAACAACAATTTCTTATAAAAGAGGTTTCTAGATTAGAGAGAAGTTTCTACATGTGCCATGAATTTACACAAATTTCCGATAACTTTACAGCAAAGAAATTTATATCGATTTATATAAATTATAATTATAACAAATAATGTAATGGTATTAAAGCATATTCCAAACATTTGCAATAATTAATATCGATTTATATATATTATAACTAATATAATAAAGCTATCAAATCATATTCCCAACATTTTCAATATTATAAAAACTACTTTACTAATGAAAAAACATACCCTTACCGAATATAGGGTACACAGAAAAAAAACGCTCACCATATATAGTGGCGGAAAAGGGCAACAAAAGGTTGGGGCACCATTGTGTGGGGTTAGGGCCATAGTACCCACACAAACTGCGTAGGCCATTTAAAGGCGAATGCTGTTTTGGGGCCAGAATTATGCTACTTGGAATTTAACAAATGACAGGCGAGCGTCTCAATTAGCCAGACAATTCCACGAAGAAGAGGGAGCGGTGGAGCGCGGCCTTCGTTGTTATGTAGATTTTGTTCGCGATGATGTCTCTATATACGCACATACATATATTCCTGTACATTGCCAGGAAAAACATGCTAAAAGAGGCACTGAGACAAAAAAGGAATAGTGTTGCAGAATTTCTTCAAGTTTTTATACAAAAAGAAAGCCTTGCAGGATTCAGTTAAATAGTTGAATTTCTCCCAGTGTTTGCTGTTTGCGAATAGTCGAAAGGAGAGGCAGCGAGGCTCACACGCAGCGGGCACACACACACAATTCAAAACACATAAATATATAATATATACGCACAAATACGCGTAACGACCTCATTAGCATAATAACGGTAAGTAATGGAAGAAAAATACCATTAAACAACACTTTATGACTCTCTTTCTTCTCATACGACTCACTCGACGAAGTGAGGCGGTGTGTGTGTGTGCGGCGTGTGTGTGTGTTATGTGTGTAAATCTCAGCCTTGTGCCACGATGCCTAATCAACTGAACATTGAATTGCTTGCTGGCTCCAAAAAAAAAAAAAACAAAAAGGCAAAGCTTCGGGGAAATGAAAATTTAAGAGGCAGGAGACTGGAGTCTGTGCTGATAAAATTCCTCCTACGCTCAGAGAGCAGCCAAAGAGAGAATTTCACGCGTGGTAGATAAGGCGAAAAAAAGAGAGAGTGATCACACGCTTAAACATGTGTATAAGATCTCTCCGAATGGCAGGAGAGCAATATCAGTAGCAGATTTTTGTGAAACTTTAAGAGCGAGCCTGTTTTTGCGAGCTCTCCTTCTTACTTAGTTCAACTGCAACTCAAAATCAGTAGCAAGTCTCTTTAACAACTTTCTCGGCTTACTTTCACTCCCAAGCTTTTTGAAATTATTCTTCTAAAACCTTATTCAATTTAAGGCCTTGCCTTTAATTACCCAATTTCGTAGCAAAAATCTCATCTGTTGTCAAAATGAAAATTGCTTAATTTCCAATGGAAACTTTAGTCTTTTTCTTTTTTTCGAGTCATTTATTTGCATTTTTCCCCCTTTTTGAGTTTTTTCTTGGCGAATTTATGGGATTTGTATTTTGTTTTTAGCTTCTTCAGGGGCTGCAATAACATGTTTAAAGTATGTTAAATGATGCTGCGACCTCGAAAAAGAGCCCCCATCTAAGCAGCCCAACCCCTGAGACGACAGGTCTCAACCCCTTTGTCCCTTTGGACAGATAAAAGTCGAGCGAGCGAGCGCGCGCGCCCCCAAAAAAGAGCGCTGCTCCTTGTTTATAAGCTAATAAAAAGGCTTACCATCTCAATAAAAGTATTTAACACAAGCGTTTTACTACACTTGAACATTATTTTTTCTTCTTCTTCTTTCTCAGCTGTCCTTTTTTGCGTTGAGGAGCTCGGGGAAAAAAAACGGGAGAAGGAATCCTGAGGGTTTCGCTCATCTTGGCCCCTTTTGCTCACAAAGGAGCTGGAAGCTGGAAAGGTGGACCCCGGTTAAATCCCTTAATCTATGGAAATGCTACGCAATTACCACGACAAGCCGCTCCATGTGACGCGCTCTGGATGCTGATGTCTCTCGTCCTTTCCCTGACCCTTTTTATGTCCGTAGTATTTTTCATCCTTTTACGGTCACTGACGGACGGCGGGACGTGGCTGCTGGCTGGTTGCCTTTTTTATATTCGGCAGTGTTTACACAACCAGTTACAAAGTGCAGAAGCCAGCCAGGATCTGGACCTGAGAAGACGCGACGACGACCCTCACGTACAGGAGGAGAGGGTCGGGTCGTCGCAACAAATCAAATTTGCATACCAAGTATTATCGGAATCAGTTACTAAAGGAGGCGGAGATTGATACTCCATCGCAATCCCGATGATATGGAGAGGCGGAGTGACAGTTGACCGACCCTGACATGTACGCTGGGGAAGATCCAGAGACTCTCCTTATGTTTGTTCTCTTGCTGTTTTGGTATATCCTTTAAGGAGGTTCTCTTCTGCTCGCTTTAATACCTTTGCTTATATGTAATTCTTACAAGAAAGGAAGCTAACTTCGGCGCGCCGAAGTTTGTATGCCCTTGCAGATTTCAATTGTATAAATTAGAATCTATCCCAATATAAAACAATATGAATTACTTTCATTTTAATAACATTTTTACAGTTTTTTTTACATTTTTTTCACATTTTTAAATGTAGAGTAAAATGTAATTCATATTCACTTTAATTTTACAGTTTTACATTTACATTTTTACATGTAAAGTAGAATGTAATTTTTCTCCACATTTACCGATCGTTTGTATGGCAGCTATATCATATAGTCGTCCGATTCTTATGAAATTTACAACAAAATTCTTAAATAATATAAAAAACTTGTATCCCAAAGTAGAACAAATTATGTTGAAAATTGACAAAGTTACAATTTTTTTCTGAAAATTTCCCGACCTTTCCTATGGCAGCTATATGATATAGTAGTCCGATTTTTATAAAATTAAATTTAAAAATCAGAAACAATATAAAAAGCTCATAACCGAGAGTTGATCAAAATATGTTGAAAAACAGAGAAGTTATAATTTTTTTTCAACAAATTTACGGATCGGTTGTATGGCAGCTATATGATATAGTTGACCGATTTAGCCCGTTCCGACTTATATACGAGTGAGAGTATATAGAAGACCATCTGCAAAGTTTCATTCAGATAGCTTTAAAACTGAGGGACTAGTTTGCGTAGAAACGAACGAACAGACAGACAGAAAGAATGATCAAGAATCTATATACTTTATAGGGTCGGAGATGACTCCTTCAGTGCGTTTCAAGCTTCTGACTGAAATTATAATACCCTTTAAGGATATAAAAATGTAATAGGAACTTTAAATTGATTTCTTTTTATATTTATTTTTCTGAAAATAATATCTAAGCAAACAAAACTCGTATCTTATTTATTATTTATTATCCCTTCTGACTGAAATGATAATACCCTGCAATGGTATAAAAATGAATTACTGTTAGCTTGTCACTGGTATTATTCCCTGGCTCCTAATGCACACTGGCAACACCTGGGCAAAGGACCTGCGGCTGCTCAACTGACGGCTCCATCCATTAGCTCCGTCAGTTGCAGGGGCTAAGAGAGCTATGCAACAATAATTGCAATTCACTGTAATTATGATTGATTGATCCAAGGGGAGAGGGAGAGAGCGGGAGAGATGTGCCATCGATAATTGCGAAACTATGATGAGAAACCCGGAATCCCCATTCCCCTTGGAGCAACGCTGTCAGTGTCCGGCCGCTAATGATGAACTGGAAATGTGCCGCAAATGTGATTGAATCTAGCTGCCAAGGCAGCGAAATTAAATTAGAAATACGAAATGGAATTAGCAGGAAGGGGCCAGGAAGGAAGGGAGCCAAGGAAGAAGGCAATCCGCACAGGAATAGAGCCATTGAGCAAATAATTAAATAATAAGCGAAAGCCGAAATCATTGTACATTGGCAATGGCAACCTCTTCAGCTCCAGCTCCTGTTTCTGTTGTTCCCTCGCGATTTCACCTGAACGTGCTCTGAGCATATTACCAACCTCCTCCTCCCTCTCTCCCTGGCACTTGTAATTATGGCTAGAAAATGGATTCCGCACTCGAAATTCCGAATTCCATTTCGGGGCCAAAGTAAAAGAGGACCTCAATAACAATAAATCGATTCAAGTGCGCGTAATCGGGCAAATGTTATCCAATAATAAAAATAATAGCGCCACTTCAGGGCTTTTTTCGGGGGGGGGGGGACAATAAAACAGATTCCAGGAAGGAAGAGAGGAGAAAAAAAGGAAGCCAAGGAAGCCAAGAAATCCATTACGAGGGGAAGCCCCAACCAAAGGATGCTCTTTGGGGATAAATGTTGCTTAAGCACATCAAGATTTTGAATGTAATATTTAAATAATTAAGATTAGAACATTAAAAAGGTGGTTACTAAGTTTTCAATCATGTTTATAGATATTTTTTACATATTAAACAACAGAATATTTAATATAAATACTTCATTTTCCAACCCATCTTTAGAAATCTAAATTTCAAACGTTTTCAGTAAACAAATTGAATAATAAAATCCTTACAAAATTCATTGTAATAATTTTTCCAAGAACTAGACAGCAACAAGGGTTAAAGGGAAGTCCCTTAATTGGTCCTCTCCGGCTCTATTTTTTTTACTCAACGATTTCAATGAGCGGCAAATCAAGTGCAAGACCATTTAATACAGGACGCAATGCGGCCGGGGATCAGGTAATCCTGGCAGCGGCAGAATAACGAGCCCATTAAAGCCACTCACCTGTGTGTGCGGCAGCCTCGAGGAAGCCTCGGAAAGCGCGACGACGTCGTTTGGCAATTTCGCCAATTTTGCGACAGTTTGCCGCCGTCATCAACAAGAGATCAAGTTGCCATTGAACTGCGACGAGGATGTGGAGGATGTGGAGGAGAATGATGATGATGATGGGGCACAACGCACTCGAACGGAAATCGAATTGAGCAATTGTAAGTGTGTGCCTGCTGCCGATGATTTGCTTCCAAATGATTTCATTTCAATTGAGTTGAAATCAAGGCGAGCCGCAGTCATTTCCCCTCCTCGACCTCAACCTCAACCTCGTCCTTTGCCGCTCAATATCCACTTGATTTCTTTGCATTCAAGCTTGGCTTTCTGGCGACATATTGTTGCTGTGTGTCTCTGTCACACGTAGAAAATATTTACGTTATTCAGAGGAAATCTAAAGGATTCTAAAATACATTCAAGGAAACTTACTTACAAGTAAACTCAACTAAAAATCCTTAAATTTCGATGCAACTTTAGTTTCGTTTATACTTTTTCCTTTAACATTTTAAATAGCTTTCAATTGTTAATATTATTTGTATTTTTCTCAAATTTCCTCTCTGTTTAAGAAGAAACCGCAAAGATTAAATGACTTTCAATTTTTAATATTATTCTTTATATATTTTCTTTCAAATTTCCTCTCTGTGTAAAGACAAACCGCGAAGATTTCGAACGCCTCGCCTAATGAATTTCATTTCAATTTTGTGAAACGCCAAAACAATTTGTAAGCCGTGCGGCACACACACATCAGCAGCAGCACTTACACACACACACACCTACGCACACCCACACCCGCATAGAGTTTGAGGTGTTGTTTATAGTGTTTGCGGTTAATTAATTCACATTTACACCTGTTGGCGGCAGCCCTACTTTTCCCCCATTTTCCCCTCAGTAATTTCCATTTCCATTACCATTTCATTTCTATCTCATGTTCACTTCATATGCTGCAAACAAACTTCAATGAGACGCAGACAATAAGGACAACAACTCCGGTAGGATACTAACTTAGACACACTGCCTTTGGGCGGAATAAAATAATTAATAAATTAATTGGCGTAAAGACGAGGGCTTTTGAGGTAAGTTTGCTTGCATCGAGTGCAGATTAATCGATGTGCATCAAGTGGGTTTTGATTTTTAGTTAAGAGAGTTATAATAAATACTGAATATATTCATCAAAATCGTATCCTTTCTCCTAAAGGATAGATTTAAATACTATTTACTTTGATTTTTTAGGAAGAGTTATAATAAATACTGAATATATTCATCAAAATCGTAACCTTTCTCCTAAAGGAGAGATTCAAATACTATTTACTTTGCTTTTTAAGAAGTAAGTTATAATACTATAGAATATATTGATCAAAATCGTATTCTTTTTTCCTAAAGGATAGATTCAAATCCTATTTACTTTGATTTTTAGAAAGAGTTATAATAAATACTGAATATATTGATTAAAATTGTATCCTTTCTCCTAAAGGATAGATTTAAATACTATTTACTTTGATTTTTAGAAAGAGTTATAATAAATACTGAATATATTGATTAAAATCGTATTCTTTTTTCCTAAAGGATAGATTCAAATCCTATTTACTTTGATTTTTAAGAAGAGTTATAATAAATACTGATTATATTGATCAAAATCGTATCCTTTCTCCTTAAGGATAGATTCAAATACTATTTACTTTGATTTTTAGAAAGAGTTATAATAAATACTGAATATATTGATTAAAATCGTAACCTTTCTCCTAAAGGAGAGATTCAAATACTATTTACTTTGATTTTTAAGAAGTTAGTTATAATACTACAAAATATATTGATCAAAATTGTATCCTTTCTCCTAAAAGATAGATTCAAATACTATTTACTTTGATTTTTAAGGAAGAGTTCTAATACTACAGAATATATTGATCAAAATCGTATCCTTTCTCCTAAAAGATAGATTCAAATACTATTTACTTTGATTTTTAAGAAGTAAGTTATAATAAATACTAAATATATTGATCAAAATTGTATCCTTTCTCTTAGAGGATAGATTCAAATACTATTTACTTTGATTTTTAAGAAGTAAGTTATAATACTATAGAATATATTGATCAAAATCGTATTCTTTTTTCCTAAAGGATAGATTCAAATCCTATTTACTTTGATTTTTAAGAAGAGTCATAATAAATACTAAATATATTGATTAAAATTGTATCCTTTCTCCTAAAGGATAGATTCAAATACTATTTACTTTGATTTTTAAGAAGGAAGTTCTAAAACTACAGAATATATTCATCAAAATCGTATCCTTTCTCTTAGAGGATAGATTCAAATATATTTACTATTTAAATACTGAATATATTGATCAAAATCGTATCCTTTCTCCTCAAGAATAGACTCAAATACTTCATATTTTTCCAGATAATTACTTCTTATTTAAAATCTCGAAAATTCCTAAATGTTCTTTTAACTCAACAACTCCTCCATTGACTTTAATGTTTGGCAACTTGCAGTCACCACTCCTTCGTCCTTCGGCTAATGACTGGGGCAATGCCTGCCAAGGTGTTGACAGTTCTCGGTTGAACGACACCAAAGGGGCGTTGATTAAGAGTGCAGAAAGGCGGCGGTCCTGTTGCTGTTCCTGTTGCTGTTGCTGTTCCTGTGTTCCTGTGTTCCTGTCAACGTCATTAACAAGAGCGAAGGCCAGGACAAAGCGGGTTGCTCTCCATCCAGCACATTAAGCAAACCAAACCGAAACCCCACCCATGTGTGTGTGTGTGTGCGATGACCCCCCGCTGAGGTTGACCCAACGCGACACCACCACCCACACCCCCCGTGCACACTGCAGCCACCCCCCATGCCTCACACTCTTCTAGGTTCTGAGAGAGCGCAACAGGCGACGGCAGGCGTTAATTACAAAATAAACTCCTGTGTGATTGTGACTCGGACATGGGTGGCGGTGCGGCGCGGGGGATGGGCGTCTACCTGGGGGGGGTTGGGGGCAAGTCATTATGGCTGCGAATGACCCGCCCAAAGCACACATTTGCGTCGCCTCGCTGACCAGCCAGGAGGAAGTGACGGGACAAAATGCCAGACCAGAAGGCGCGCTACACGTACCACGAGATGTCCTGTAATTAGCTTATTTTTATGGGATTTTTATATTTTTTAATGTATTTTTTATTTATTTAGGTAAATATTTGCTTGATTATATATTTATTTTATTATTTAAAATTATTTTATTATGCTTTAAACATATAGAGTAAAGAATCTAACAAAAAGAAAATAGTTAAAAAGTGTGCAAAGCCCTAAGAATTTGTTACACTCTTTTTACCTCTCTCTATTCCTCTCTCTCCCTCTCTATATCACTCCCATTCTCCCTCTCCCTCTCTCTTTTACTTTCTGCGCTCTTTCAATTATATTAAAAAAATGCAGAGAGCAACTAGATTTGTGCTCTTAAACATGCATGCACATTCTCTCTACGTTCACGCTCTCAAAATTACTCAATAACTTTACGCATCTTATTTCTTACATTGTCTTTGGGTCAATCGTTTCCAAATAGCTTAATTTAATGAATAAAGTTCTCAATTTAATTATTATTAAATTTCTCTTAAACCCAAATCCAATATACCCTTCAACCCAAAATATGTAATGGGTAGAAAAAAACAGCAGAGAAGCTGCTGGGCTGGACGACGACGTGCTTCAAAGCGTTCACATATGCCCAAGTGCGAAAAATTCTGCAGCAGCAGGGGAGGGGAGAGAGCGAGCATAAAGTGGGAGAGCGGCAGCAGGAGCTGCCCAGCGGTGGCCGCCATTTAGCGGCGTGATTTACTGCGGTCAACCAGACAGCAGCGTGCGCGACCTCCAAAGGCACCCAGCCACCTGCAGCTATGAAAAGCCACCCCCACTGCTGCTCCTGCTGCTCCTGCCAAACCCCCTGCGGCTGCCCTCAAATGACCAGCCGCCTCCCCTGGCATAATAATGTTTAATTTGAGGTAAATACGTTTTTTGTTCTCCTTCCCTGTTCCCTTTTTTCGCCCGCTGCGAGTGAGAGTGCATTAAAGTCCTCTCTTTTTTCTTCCTTTTGCTCGGGTGTCCCAAATAAAATTAAGCACTTGCCGGAAAAATTCCAGCAAGGCAAGGAAAATGCCTTCGACTTGGCCAAGATCCATTGGGGGCCAAAGCGCTAATTGAAATTTGTTAAGCTGCACAACTGCAGCTGGAGGAATGAAGGATATCACTGAGTGTGAGAGTGAGAGGACATTGTCAGCCACTCCTTTTGTCTGATGCTGTGAAAAGGCTTCAAAAGGCACCAAAAACCAACCAAAAAAAAAAAGAAAAAGAATACAAAAAAATACAATATAAATACAAAGAATTCCCATGGACACCGGGGCGACCAGACGACCATCAACAAGGATCGCAAGCAGCTAGCAAGGCGGAAAAGGAAGCGGATGTCGCGTTGGCCAATGTTTCTGACTCGGACTGGTGAATGGAATCCATCAGGGACATTCCATGGACAGACAGGGCGAAACATGTTTATTGTGTGTGTCCAGAGCGGCCACAAAAGGCTTCGAGCAGGACGAAGCTGGGGAGGGGGATACTGCCCCTGCATGGATATGGTCACCTGAACATGGGGACCACCATTTGCATGGTTCTCTTTGGGATGAATCAGCGTGCGGGATGTGAAGTGAAGGATATAGAGTAGAGCATTTTATGTATTTATATTTATGAAATAACCATTGAATAATTTCTCACATTTTTTTGATACTTTGAAGGATATTTTTATATGGAAAAATATTAAACATAATGATTTCAAGAGATTTCCTTAAGAAAATATATATAAAATAGAGCATTTTATGCTTTTATATTTATGAAATATCTAGGAATTAATTTCATACATTTTGCTGCTAGTTTTAAGGATATTTTTAGAAGGAAATGTATTATTCTGAGTGATTTGATGTGCTTTCCTTAAGAACTTATATATAAAATAGATCATTTTATGATTTATATTTATAAAATATCCATGAAATAATTTCTCACATTTTGCTACTGCTTTTAAGGATATTTTTAAATGGAAAAATATTGTGCTAAGTGTTATTTTAAGAGATTTCTTTGAGAAAATATATATAGAGTAAGAGCATTTTATGTTTTTTACATTTATGAAATATCCATGAAATAATTTCTCACATTTTACTGCTGCTTTTAAGGATATTTTTATACGGGAAAATATTAGCGATTTCAAGAGATTTCTTTAAGAAAATATGTTTATATTCATTAAATACCTATGAAATAATTTCTCACATTTTTTTGATACTTTTAGGGATATTTTTAAATGGAAAAATATTGTGCTAAGTGTTATTTCAAGTGATTTCCTTAAGAAAATATATTTCTTAAGGCACGTATTTATATTTTTTGAAGAGCTTCCTTGGAGTAACCTGAGTCGAGTCTAAAAACCATCATCTTCTCCTGTACGACTTCATTTTTTGGCATCATCTTGCGGCATATGTAAGCCACCGGTTTCGGGTTTCAACTTCTTTTTTTTATGGCCTTTTTCTACACATTTTAATTTAATAATTAAAGCCAGGTTGTGGGTGCTCAGCAACAAACAAATCAAGTTGCCAGCCAGGACATACAACTCAGCAGGACTACTTCTATAGTATGTATGATGCAACAACTATGATTTGGCTAATGGAGGAACTAAGGTCGTCCTGCTGCTGTTGTTGTTGTTGATGTTGCTTCCTGTTTCGCAATCGCACTGCCGAAATCAGAAATCAGAAAGAAGGAGGAGGAAAAATCGCGACGTCGTCGTCGTCTGGATTCCTTGCATTCGCTGGGTAGCAAGGACATGACCCGAAAGGTCAGTTCAACAGAGTTTGCAATGGAGATTAGAAGAAAAATTAGAAATTAGGAGAAAAACTAACTGAATCCTTTTGGGATTTGCATTGATTTTTGTGCTGAAAAGTATGCTATGTTTTTTAGAGTAAATAAGAAGACAATATTTAAGATGATAACAGACTGTAGGATGTTTCAAACACAAAATAAAATCAAATTAAATTGTTATTTAAAAAGTTAATTTGTTTCTTAATTAAATGTTGTAACATTTGTTCTTATAAATTGATCAAATGCTCCTTTTATTTACTTTTAAGAGTGAGTAGGAAATCATTATACCGTTTTTTAATCATATTTTGTAACATTTGTTACAATATTTAAATAGTTAATTTGTTTCTTAATTAAATGTTGTAACATTTGTTCCCACAAATTGATCAAATGCTCCTTTTATTTAATTTTTAAAGTAAGTAGGAAATTATTATAGCGTCTTATTTGTTTTTTGATAACATTTTGTTACATTTCTTCCTAAAAGTTGATCAAATGCTCCTTAAATTCACCTAAAATCCCACTTTAAGGGATATCCTTACAGTCGAGCTGCAGGATCACGAACCCCCCGGCATTTCTTGGCCAATTTGGCAAAGTGTTTTGCAGCAGCAGCAGCAAATAAAAAAACACAAAAACACCAAATAAAAACGAGTAAGAAATATACAAATACAAGCGGGGGGAATAAAACCGAAACCGAAAAATATTCGCAATCGACAGGCGGCGCAATAAAGTCAGGTTTTTTTTGGCGCTGCCTGTCCTGTCGGTGCCTGGCACTTGCGGCTGGACGAGCGCCGCCGTTGGAATATTGTTAATTTGCGGTGGGCGTGGCAATGATATGCAGGTAATTGGTTTCGCCTTTTTGTTTCTACATTCGCCCGTTGGTTGCCCCCAACAACCAGCCGGGGGTTGTCGTCTTTCTTTCTTTCTATTTTTTTGTTCCACCTTTTCCAGGCGCTCGCTCCTCCGGCCATAAATCTGACACGCACTCACTCTCACCTGGCCCAGGTAGCTGCAGCTCGAAAAATGCAAATGAGCGGCATAAAACTGAGCCCCCGAGAAGCTGGCGAGAGAAGAAAGCGGCGACACAGACGGCAAAGATCCCCCAAGTGCCTTAATGAAAAGCAACAGCAGCAGGAGCAGACACACACGCATGGGACGAAGGACGAAGGACGAAGGACGAAGGACGAAGGATAGAGGCTAGAGGCTAGAGGCTGGGTCCCAGAGCACGGAGCAGTAGCTGGAAGCTTTGCGTTGTCGGCGCTAATCCTCATTTAATTTTAAAGTTCGAAGGTGTTGAAGATAATTTTTGCGCCACGCACACTAATACACATGGCTGCTGTTCATTACACTGAGCGAAAAAAGGGGGATTGGGACCTTAGCTCCGTTAGAAGAAAATTTAAAAGAATTAAAAAAATTTCGTATTTATTTTTGGAATGCGTTTTTGCACTATTTTCGAAAGGATTTAAAAGATGATCTTGATTTAAAAATAAATGTTAGAATTCAATGAATATTGTCACAAAAAAAAAAAGTCTAAATTAAAATGATTTGTTAAATAATTAATTGATGATTTAAGTTCAAATTAAAACGACTTGTTGTTGAATATTTAATGTACAAAAAAATAAGCAGAGGTTTTACTTTTCAGTTAAAAAAAACCTCATTAAAACATCATTCTCTTTTCATTCTTATTAAGTAAAATTTGTTATTTAATAAATCCGTTGCAAGGTTTATAATAAATTAACAACTAACTATATTTTTATGATATTCTATTGATTTTTTAAAAATCTTAATCAAGCATTATTATTCATTGTAATATAAGGAATTCAGTTTCCAGTCAAAAAAACCTCATTAAAACATCATTCTCATCATCATTCTTATTAAGTAATAAATTTAAGAGCTTTTTAAACTATTTATACTGCACTTGTGGTTCAATAAATAGATTGAAAGGTTTATAATTTTTGTTGTTAAATATTTAATATATCAAAAAACAAGCAGAGATTTCAGTTCCCAGTCAAAAAACATCATTAAAACATTATTCTTAAATCATTCTTATTAAGCAATAAATTTAAGAGCTTTTAAAACTTTTTTATATTATACTTTTTGCTTAATAAATCCATTGCAAGGTTTATATTAATTAAACAACTAACTAATGTAGTTACTTGTATGATATTCTATTGTTTTCTTTTTAAATCTTAATCAGGATTAATAATTCCTTGTAATATAAAGATATTTATATGATATTTAAATATCAATTATTTACTTATAATATTTATCCTTCAAGTGCATTGCAGCTGCCTGGATTGCCTTATTTTCTCTCTCAACTTTCGGTTTTTCTTGCTTTTAATTTTTGTGCCATGTGTAAGGCGGCAACCACAAAGAGCAAAACGGTAGCCAGGTTTTCCCAGGTTTTTCTCTCCAGGTTTTCCCTTGCTTTTCCAGCAGCACATTTATAGAGTGTTCGCACATAAAAATATTTTATGGCGCGTTTTCCTCTCGAGAAAAAGGATTGCAGACGACGATGGCGATGGAGCTTGCCTTGGATGAGTTGGGAAGAAGGTGCTCCTGGTGGAGAAGGTGCTCCTGCTGGTGGGGAAGGTGAAGGGATGGAGCTGGGGGCTGGGGCTAAGTGGCGTTACCGTTACCGCACATCGCCAGATAAAATAACGGTGCCAGACATTGTCTTATGAATAAATTGTTATGGAAATCGAATTAATGAACGCTGTGGCGCACAATGGAGGAGCGGGTGGGGGGGTGTAGGTGGAGTCCAAGGAAGCTCCAGCTTCCGTCTGGTCTCTGGGTGTGTGTGTGTGTGCTGTGTGTGTTAGCGTGCCAGAGGTTAATACCTGAGCTTATTTGTCTAACTCTTTCGCCTTGTCCTGTGCTCCTCTCTCCACGGCGCTGCGTAATTTAATTATGCGTTCACTTTGCAGGCAAAATTTCACCTCTCCTTCTTCGTCCTTGGTCGGATTTCTTATCTCGAATGTCGAGTGTCTGCACCGCAGCTTTGCCCCCGTGTGTCCTGTGTATCCTGTGTGTGTGTGTGTTAGCGGCATTAAATTGCAGCATTTAATCGAATTTTCATTTGATGCCGCCTAGAACCAAGTCATAAAAACGAGCTTAAAGGAAGCCTCAGACAGAGTCCTACTTTTACAGGCTTTAAAGGATATTTAAAGTATTTTTTTGCTCGAAATATAAATAAATATGACCCAAGGTTCTATCATTTCGACTTAATTACGTGCAGCAATTAAGTTGCAGTTGAAGGACCTCTTTCGGTGTCACTTGCGGCACAAACAATGTCCTTTTAAGGGAAGCAAAGTGTTGATGAAGCAACAAAAGGCATTGATATCTCGGGGACATCAAACTTCTTGTCCTGCGGAATTTTCTCTCGATTTTTCAACTCGAAAATCGAGTAGACGAAAGGCGAAAATGAGCCACGGCTTTATCCTTTTGCACTTGAGCAGATAAAGGACTTGCCAATGATACTTTGAAATCAAACACGATGGTGGGGATAAGGATAAGGCCAGCAGAAAGCAGCCAGGACTCGGTCGAAAAAGTAAATGAGCAGCGGCTGGCGGCGACCTATTTGACACACGGCTGGGAAATTAAAAAGCCAGCAAGGACGAGGAGCAGGAGGAGGAGGAGCAGGACGTCTTTTGAAGTTTCACGCCGTAATTGTCACGGAAAATGTTGCCACGGACAACTGAAGCCCTAATGAGATTTAGAGCAACATCTTAAAGATTAAGATTACTCTTTATAAGAATAAAATTTAATAATTAAGAGAAAACTATTAAGGTTTTAAGCTGACTTTTTAAGGTTGTATTAATTATAAATTTATATTTCAACTTAAAACTTATAATCTTCTATCAAAGTAAGCCTTGGTTTCCTTGTGTCAAACCCAAACACTAACTATCGAACCCAATTCCTAATCATTTTCAGTTTAATTCCTTTCGTCAAATCAGCAAGACCTTTAGTAAATATTTCTAAATTGTTTGCATTTATTTATTTTGTATTTTATTTTATTTTATTTTCTTTTCTTATTTATTTTCTTGATTTTAAAAGAGCTTACTACACTCTTTGGTCAATATCAGGCACCAAATTCGGTTCAATTCAAAATATTTCATAAATGTTGAGCATATAAAAGGAGGACACACAGGTCCTGTGACTTTTTCGGGCCTCGGCTTTGGAGCTCTAACCTTTCTTAGTTCACATTATAAATGATCTTTAGAAATGATCTCCGCCAAGGATCTGCGGCTTATTTTATTTTACTTTATTTTATTTTATTTTATTTTACTTTATTTTACTTTATTTTACTTTATTTTACTTTACTTTATTTTACTATACTTTATTTTACTATACTTTATTTTATTCTCTTTTACATTCTTTAACATTCAACAAGTGCGAACTAAGCAACGTTTTTTGGACCTTCGTCTCGTACATATTTTGAAATCTTTTAGCAAAAAGAATCGGGAGAAAACTCCACAAATTCAGAGGATGTTGATCCTATTTACCAACCTTTGAAAGTAATGCAAAAAAGCCCAAGAATCCTATCAAAATTCTACATTATTTGGATATATAATGCCTTGAAGGCTTCTCTATTTACTGCTAGTAAAACCGAGTAACCTTTTGCGAAAACACATCTGCACATCCCAGAGTTTGAAGGATCCGCAGCAAGGACGCGTGTGTGTGCACGGGTTAAAGCTAAATGGCCCATGGAACACGGCAGACGCTCCACTGGAGACGCTGGATAAATGGATGGATGGAGCGAGCTGGCGATGGCGATGGACGGACGCGCAGATGGATGGCTTCGAAGGGGTTCTCCTCGTAATGCAATTGATGTTCCCCCGCCAAGCCAAGCCCAAAAAGCCAAGGCATTGAGGCGGCAACCTAATAAAAAGGAACGAAAACAACTTGTTTTCCAATTTTACAATTTAACAAGTTGCCATTAGACGACGGCGCAAGTCGTTAGTCCTCCATCCGCCGTCTCCGCCAATCCTTTCCGCTGAAAACCAAACGGCGGCCAAAGAATTCCAAAGAAAATCGACTGCTATTGGATTCCAGGCCCTGCTGCCAGTCTCAAAGGCTTACCGGAACTCGCAAATAAAATGAAATAAAATAAAATCAAGCCCAAAAAGCCAGCAGAAACAGAAACAGAAATAGCAAAAAAAAAAAAAGGAAGAGCAAGAGCACACAGAACGAACATTTTTCTCGGGGCGAGCGTACAAATTTTTCGAATTGTTCGCTGGAGACTAATAAAATCAACGACGTGGAACTTCCAAGCCGTTCCCATGGACCAAACGGGGCAGATGAGGAGCCCAAAGCAGCCGGCGGAATACCAGAGACAATGAGTCGTCGTCGTCGCCGGCGACGTCTCTCACATGCAGCACAGGAGAAGCAGCAGCAGCAGCAGCACCCACAGCACCGGAACACAAGTCTCTGTTGATAAAATGTGTTTTCCGACTATGCGATACCCGGCACAACGTATCCTTTAAAACTCTGGAGAAAGAAATACCAAGGAACTCGAAATATAATCAATAAAATATAGTTACAGCAAGCTAAAATCACTTTCTGGTGTGATAAAAATATCGAGAAAGGTTTTTAAAGCTCCATGATATTTTTTAAATATTTTTGGATGCTACTTTTAAAACTTTTTAAAGAGTTTAATTAAAGGAAATACATTTACTGCGATCAATAGGTATTCTCACAACCAAAAGGCGGACAAAACAAAAAATATAACAAAAAAGAAAGCGCTGCTAGCTTAAGCCGAAGTTTGAATATCCTTTTGATTAAAATTGGATCATGGAATCAAGTAGTAAAACGTTTATAAATAAATAAATATAAATAAATAAATATAAATGAAATAAATTAAATTAATTAATTAAAAAAGCATTAATTTTAATTCGGAAAGCTTTTCTGTGTTAGTTTTTATTTTGTTAACCAATAAAATGTATAGAAATGTTTTTAATTATTCACTTTTTGGAGAAGAAATATGTTTGCTTTCTAGAGACTTAAAATCGATATATTTTTCGCATAATTTTTTGGACAAATCAAGCTTTTATAAATGTTAAAACTTTGTCAAAAAAGCACTAATTTCAATATTAAAAAAATATCTAATTAAACTTTTAATTAGGTGTTTTGTTAACTTAATTAAAAGTAAAAGTAAAGGTAAAAATAAGTAAAGCAAGTTGAATTTAAAATCATTTCAAAAAATACATTTCATTTTAAATTTTTCGACAATGTTAATGATATAAAATGTTTATAACTGAAAAAAATAGATACTAGATTCGGCTGTTAAGGCAAAGTTCACACTAAAAAGGATAATACCCGTGCACAGCTATATATTTATATAGAAAGAAGGGCCCGTGAACCAGCCAAAAAGTTATTAAACAGTTAAGCGGCGTCGCACGTCGTCGCGTTTGGCGTCGGACAAGTCTGAGATTTAGCGGCGCAAACATACACACACTTTCCTATAAAAAAAAAGGATTCACGTATCCACCGAGAAAGAGTTAAGTCCTGATCCTGGTCGTGGTCGCGGTCCTGGTGCTGGTCCTGGTCCGTAGCCTTTGTTTGTTGCCAGGTCGAAGACGCAGCCAACGTTGTCTAATTTATATTTAGCCATGTTGCCAAGGGGAATGGGACGAGGGACCAAGGACTCGGTCTAGGCCAGGTTCAGAGGATTGGCGACTGACTACTCCTGTGTAGGCCTTAATCAGCCGGGGCCGCCATTAATAAATCAGAGTCATTAAAAATGCAGCTGCCAGAGGGATGGGGGAAAAAAAGGCCAGCAAAGTAATAGAAAAAAAAGAAGAAGCCAAAGGAACAAGGAAATTGAGTATGGAATTGGAAATACTCTAACTTTGTGATGGCAAGGAGAAAGCAAAGGAAAATATTTAATAAAAGTAAATAAACCAAAAATAAAAGTTAACTTCATAAATTCCTTAAACAAATATCGTAGAAATTCCTATATGAACGTTCTGAGATCCAATTTGCAACAAATTTATAATATAGTTTTATAATTTTGTTGCAAATTTCATCTAAAAACATTCATAGCCCACTGAGAGTGCCTCAAAAAAAACCAAATTGGAAATCGAATGAAAAGACAAGGCTGGCCCTAAGCTGTGGCCAGGATTTTGAAAGGCGTTCGCATCCCAAAAGATGTTCGCAGGACTCGCATTCATTAAGCAGCCAGGCAGGCAGCACACAAAGGGACACTTTACAGCCGAATGAATCTAATTAAAATGTAATTATAAATGTAACCGTTAAGCGGAAGTATCCGCGGGATACCAGCCGCGGCCCTGAATCAGATTTCGAAACGAATCTCAATCTCAATCTCAAGCGAAATGCAAAATAATGAGAATGAAAATAAAAAAAAATGAGAAGCGACAAGCAGCAAACCCCTTAATCATGACGCCCTAGCGCCCTCGATTTATGCCCGAGACATTTTTCTTTTCATTTTCTTTCTATTTTCTTTTCTCCCCTCCTTCAATTTTTCCTCATTCTTTGCGCTTTTCCTTAAAGCCAACTTGGAGAGAGTGAAACTGATCAGAGGAATTAATTAAATAGATTCTAGATTTTAAGAATATCTTAAAGTTATAGATTTATTTCTTATTTTTAATGCCTTTTTCGGGCTCTCTTAAAGCTATGCCCCCGAAAAATGTATATTTTGGTATGCAAACGAAGGGACATGGAACGTGGAACGTGGGGACATGGAGCACAGGACCCGACCCGGACAGGACACACAATTTGCTTTCGGCTTGTGTGCAATAAAACTAAACTTAATGAAATTTAAGCCCCACATGGGGGGGGGGCGTGGCAAGTCTTGGGCCAAAAAGTTTGGGCCCAAGATCCAGCTTCGAGTCTCCATCTTCCGTTCTCCATCTTCCTGCTTGCGTCTTGCACTTTCCAGAAACGTTTGACCTGCACACACAACACCCGTGTCCGAGGTCCTTGTTGCTGCTCCTGCTGCTGCTGTTGTTGTCCTCGTAAGCCGGCTCTAAGTGCGTGTCCTGGTCATGTAATCGCATTTCAATTTAAAGTCATTCATTCAGATGCTGGCCAAACAACAGACCAAGACCAAGACCCAAGACGCACAACGCACTGGGCCTTCCTTCTTCCTGGTTGTGTGGGTGGCTTAAGAAAATTGAAAATTCCATGGCATACGTGGCCGGGGATATGGAGCCAAGGACCAGAGCCAGAGCCAGGCCCCCAAGTCAGAAAGTCTGTCCAGAAACTATCGGGAAAGTGAGACAAGTTTTCGCAGGGGAGCTATGTATGTAAGGGTGGGGTTATTTTTCATATATTCAAGATATGTTTACGATATTTTTCTAAGATCGCTTATTCATATTTTCCAGAATGAATTTCTGTAATTTAGGTCTGATGTGTAATCGATTATTTCGATGAATTTTGATAAGTCCACGATATATAAGAGTTTTAGCTAAGGCAAAGGTGATGTAAATTTCTTATATCCAAAATATATTCCCTTTTTTTAAGATCCCTTATTCATATTGTCCATTACGAATTCCTGTAATTTTGGACTGGTATAAGCTAGTCTGATGTGTAATCGATTATTTCGATTAATTTTTATAAGTCTACAATATATAAGAGTTTTAGCCACGGTAAGGGTGAGGTAATTAACTTATATCCAAGATATATTCACAATTTTTTTCTACATTTTCCCAAAGACCACTCATTCATTTAATTTAAGAAATCGATTAATTCCCACAACTCCTCGATATATTAGGATTTTAGACAACATTTTTGTTCTATAATATTCATAAATCTTTGATATCGAATTTTTTGTAGATTAAAACTTGTAAGAGCTAATATGATGATATAATCGATTTATTTGTTTAATTTATAAGTTCGATTTCTAATAGTTTTCCATAGATAAAATTTAAACAAATAAAAGCTAATCCGATAGGCAATAGATTATTTCGATTATTTTAATAAATTGCTTGATTTTACATATATTCTAGTCGTATTCAAGATTTTATTCTACATTTTTCTTGAGGCCCTTACTCTGAAAGTTTTCTATAAGATTCATATATAGTTGATACCAATTTTTGTAAATTAAAATGAAAGTATGCCAATATGATAGACAATCGATTATTTCTATTTTTTTATTAAATCGATTAATTTTCATATATTCAGGACTTATCCAAGATTTTATTCTAGATTTTTCTTGACGCCTTTTTTCTTAAAGTTTTTTCTATAAGATTCATATATCATTTATACGAATTTTATAAATTAAGACTAATGTATGAAAATCAGATAGGCAATCGAATAATTTGATTAATTTCAGGGACCGTAAATAATGATTATCGGGAACATTTTTAAGTAAAAAAATCAACCACTTAGAATCCACTTAGAACATCGTGTGAATCCTTGTTGGATAAGCTATTAATTTCATCATTAATTTAATTTACATACGTAAATGCTCACAAGTTTTGTTATAATTTCGACATAATACTTGTTCTTAAGACAGTAAGAATTTTAATACATTTTTATCGCTCTTTGCTGATAACTGTTTATCGCCGCTTTGCCATCTCTAGCTCCCATGCATGAGCATTTGCTTTTCGTATAGTTTTGCATGTGGGGCTGGGAATAGTTTGACACTTGCAATGCACATAAATTTTGGACACTGTCACTGCTGCTGCTGCTGCTGCTGACCGACCCCTTGACCTCTCAGCTAGCTCTCTCTGGGAAAAAGCACCCCTTTTTCGGAAATGCAGCAAAGTCGTAAAGCGCTTTTAAGCACACAAATTAACCACAGAACATGGCACAGAGAATAATCTGGCCAAGCCGATCCCAACCCCCATTCGCATCCATTCTGTTTGTCTATTTCGTTGTTTATTTGTTTTTGTGTGCACTCAAGGATTTCTAAGAACTTTAACTTGCCAAAAATGTGTGCACACACACACACGCAGAGGGACAGGGAGTCCCAAGGATTCATTTGCACTGCGGGGCTGTCTTGGGGGAAGCTTCACATTGCGCAGTGACCATTAACGAATTTTCAACTATGTACATTCCGCTTTCGACTATAACTGCTGTCCAGGACACTCCTCCCAGGACACGGCAGCGGCAGGCTCGCTCCTGGCACGCATGACTGCCCCGGCCTCTGGCTTAGCTTTGTGTGCTAAGATCGTTCGAGGAAATTAATATTCCACTTCTGGCACTTACTTACGCTCCGTAAATACTTGAGCACCCTCGGGCGCTCTCCGCCTCGAAAATAAAATATATATATAAAGAGTATATATCCCTGGCTCCCTTAAAAATGCATAATCACTTCATTAGCGAGACAAAAAATGAGCAAAGCCGAAAAAGAGAACTCGAGATGAGAGGAGAGGAGAGAGAGAAAAAAAAGCGCGTAGAGAGAAGGCAAGTAAATAACGCGTTTCCCACAGCGGCGCCCACATCAAAGTGACCAGCTCTTAACGCCCCCACCCCCCCTGTGGCACATCCGTGGTGCATTCCCCAAAGAACTCGGCCATCTCACAATTAGACGCACAAAGTCAAACGTCAACAAATTATAGCCACATGGGCGGGCACATCCCAAGGTCCCGGGCGACGGGGGACCGGGGGTTTTCCCAAATTAACAAACACACAACAACCAAACCATCAAGTGAAATTTTCCATTCCTTTCTCCACTAAAGAAAATATGGAGGATGTAAAATGTAAAAAAAAAAACAGAAAACAATAATACATAAACACTGTGAATAGTAAAAGCAATTAAACGCTTTACTTTTCGGTTTGTATTTATAAGAAAAAAGTAATCAAAAACTAAAATCTTTGCTGATACTGGTATTACTAAGCCTTTTAAGTAAATTAAGCGTTAGTTTTCTTTTAAATACATTTTTGTATTAATTAGTAGTTACTAAGAAAAAGAAAACCAAGAAAAAGATCTTACTATAAATTAAGAGAAGGAGCAGTTTTTTCGGTACTGCTCCTTCTCTTCCTTCTCTTTCGGTAAGATCTCTTGCACCTTGCTTCGCGCCTTGCCGGCAAAATAGAAGCAATAGCCAACGAAAGAGTTTTTTTCTGTCTGCTCTCTGAGAGAGACTGTCCGAATACCATATTCGCTCTCTTGATCGTATTCTCCTCCTCCTCCTTTTCTCGATCTCCTCTCAGCGCTGCCTGCAATACACACAAGCAAGGAGGACTGGTAGCTTTCGGAGAGAACTGTATAATAACTGTAAATTTGTATTCTTCGAACAAAAATGAAATAACACGGGAAACAAAAAGAGAAGAGCGAGAAATTAATGTTAAATAATTCTTTAATTGAGCAACCGAAATATAAATAAATTACATGGAATTTATCAAATTCTTGGTGCTACTTTTTATTTTCGGTGCATGACTAGCTGGGAGAATGGGACACAGACACATGCCGGCTCCCCACGGCCAAGGCCCACCCAAGACCAAGACATGGGGCACTGATTTGCATTAATGGACGCTTGAGTGATTCCCCGCTTTCCAGGCCCAGCTTCTTTTTTTTTTTTTTGGGTTTGGGTCTCCGGTCCAGCATCTGTCGACCGACGGGCCTTAATTAATTAAGTTCACATGAGCAGAGAGAGAGTGGAAGTGGAAATTGGGAGTGAGAGTGGGGAGTGAGAGGAGGAGTGAGGTTTGAAGAGCGAGAGTGGGTTCAGGACCCAAGAGCGCCTTCGATCGAAGAGCAATCGATCGATTTACTTCTCGTTTGTCCCTCATTACACGCAAATTACTTTGTTTTATTTCAACTTCCCTTTAAACCAATAGAAAAAAAAGGGAATTTTGGGAGTCATCAAAAAGGGAAAGGATATAGAAAGGACTGGCCGAGCCACAAAACAAATGCCAACTAAATCAGTCCGGAGTCCGTTTTCCGGACATGGAGCCACCCCTTGCCGGGACTTTTGACCAAACGCCGGACACGGCAACAGTTCCTTTTCGTAAAAAATAGAAAAAAAAGATATATAGAAACGGTCTCCGGCTTGGCTTTTTATTATGCTCAGAAATCACATTAAAAGGCAAACTCAAATATTTTAATCAGATTTTCGCAAAAAAGGACAAACACACCCGTTCGTCCTTCACCCATCGCCCATCCTTTATATCCTTCCTTATATGCATTTAAAACAGCAGCTTTCGCCTCCTTTTTTTCCACTGTGACATTTTAATTTCGTTACCCTGAAAATTTCGGGTATGCTGGGAGATATTATTGATCAAGAGAGAATAATAGAAAATATATAATAGAAAATAAATTTTGCTTCAAAAAGAATGCAATTACTTAAAAAATAGTCCATAAAAACCTTTACTAATAATTAAACAATAAACAAATCCTTTTCATTTAATTTCTTTTTAATTTAACTCTTTCTTATATATTTTTTCTAAAGATATATTCCTTGATTTTTGGGGTATTTCCCAGCCTAGAGAGACTTGTTTCTACCTCCAAAATCATTCTCCATTATTTAAAGGACAATGTGTGTTAATGTGCGCCCACGCAGGCTCCTCATTCACCTCTGTATTTTCCTCCCCTTCTGGTCCTTCTGGGTTTGTTTGAGACCAAAAAGCCGAAAGCCGTCGAAAGGAAATGGCCACAGCTGTTCCATTCATTGCATTGGCTCGTTGTCTCGCTTTTCCCCTGGACCAGTCCAGGTCCCGGTCCAAGTCTAAGCCCACAGTCCAGCTTCCGTTTCGGGGGCGTGCCTGCTGTCCAGCTGTCCGAAAAAGTAGCAACAGCTCAAAAAGTACCACCGAATGAAACCCCTTTCCCAGATCTCATCCCTCTGAACGACACGACGACATGACATCCACTTTAAAGCATAAGTTGCGGTTCCAGCGAAACGAAAAACTCAATTTCATATGATGACCAAAGGTACAGAGAGAATAAAATCGTAGAAAAGGGAATCAATATATTTCCCAACATTTCAGGAGGTGTACTTAATATTTATCAAGTTTTTTGGTTTATTTAATTAAATATTTTAATGATGAGCAAAGGCGCAGAGAGAACAAAAGAAGCCATATTTCTGATAAGGGAATCAATATCTTAGGATTTAAGAATATTTAGGCATTAAAATGTTGAGGAAGATATTGATTTTCTACTTAATATTTATTAAGTTATTAAATGTATTTAATTTCATTTTTTAACTGATGCGTGATTGTGCTTAAATATTTTACAACTTAATCTTTGTCCCCATGCTATCAGCAATTTTAAACCATAAATAAATATAAAAATATATTTCTCTCTAAAGAAAAGTAAATTAACTTCAACAATAATTTAGTAAATTTATTTATTTAGTTATTTAATTTAATTTTCTAATTGCTGCTTGAATATGCTTAAATATTTTACAACTTAATCTTTGTCCCTATGCTATTCAGCAATTTAAAGCCATAAATAAATAAAAAATCTATATGTCTCTCAGAAGAAAAGAAATTTCATTTAATTTTTTTATTGATGCGTGAATATTTTCAAATATTTGCAATTTAATTTTTTTTCCTAACTAAATTGTTCTTCAAGAAATTTAAAATA
Organism: Drosophila watanabei; assembly: GCA_008042575.1. Classification (NCBI taxonomy): domain Eukaryota; kingdom Metazoa; phylum Arthropoda; class Insecta; order Diptera; family Drosophilidae; genus Drosophila; species Drosophila watanabei. The sequence continues at coordinate 73,632 of VNJS01006039.1, read as the reverse complement.
TATTTCTCTCTGAACAAAACTAAACCAACTTCAATAATAACTTCATCTTTTCTCTCTGTGCAGCGTGTCTCTGTCCCTGGCCACAGACTTTGTTCTAGATTGATATTTACTTTGTTGTAGCATACTTTTTTGGGGGCGCAGCCCTTAAACTGGACACTATGTGTGTGCCTGTGTGTGTGTGTGAGAGAGTGTCCTCCTCCCCTGAGCCTACTTTAGAGCCAAAAAGGAGAGAGAGAGAGGGGGAGCCGGGCGAAAATGAAAATCATACCACACAGCGAATTCTCTAGCGACATTTTTACAACAAATTGACACAATTTTCAAGATGCTTAAACGTGAAAATTGCCACAACGCTGGATAAATATATATAAACAAGGATATATATAAATATATATATTTAGGGGGGAGGCGGCACTGGCGCTACACGACACTTGGCGCCTTTGTTTTCACACGCCCCAAAAGGCACTAAAGTGCCATTTTAGGCGGCGGCTCGAGTGGCGACTGGAATCCAGGACTCGGGCAGTACTGAATACTGAATCCAGGACACGGCATCCCAGAACCCAGGGGTTCGTCCTTCGTTCGTTCGAAGCTCTTCAAAGTTGCAGTCGGCGACAAATTAGAATGTAAATTGTGCACTCGAAACAAAGGATGTGCCTTAAATTCAAGGGAATTCAAGGAAATCGAAAGGGAACTTTGTTAAGATAAAGTTAAAAACATTTTAATAGGAAAGGGAACATTAAGGAATTTCATTAGGTTAAAGTTAGAAACATTTAAATAAGAAGTAAGCTTAGATATAAAATAAAACCTAAATAGTTTGTAAATATTATTAAAACTTACTTCTTAATCTTTAATTTCATTTTAATCAATTTATTAATATTTATTAATTATTATTGGCACTTTCTTCTCAATCTTTAAGTTTTATTTCAATCAATTTCAAACTCCTTTAATTTTATATGAAATTTAACTTATTCTGTCTTTTATTCTTTTATTTCATTTGAAATTTACCTTATTTTGTCCCTTTTTCCGCAGTGTTGAAAAAAACCCCAACTGCCTTGCTGCAGGCTTTCGGAGGAGGCGTGGCCGCTGGAGAGTTTAACACTTGAGAAGGACGAGCGCATCCCTAAACGATGCCAACGCCCTGCTCGTCCTGTTGTTGTTCCCATGACGGCCGTCGATTAGGTGGCACTCCCCCCCCAACCACACAACCCCCTCAAGGACACCGCCTCCACCGCGGCGGCGGAGCAATTGAAGCGATCAAAGGGCATAAATTTATGCAAATTATTTTCACGCCTTTTTAGATATGCGATTTTTACCCACAACATTTTTTTTTTTTGCCACGATGGCACGTTCCAGGACCAGAACCAGAACCAGGCCCATTGTGTGTGCTCATCGCAGGAATTAGCTGGGATATATGTAGAGTCAAGATTGGAGAACAGATGGGTTTGGAGTTTTTTAGGGGGATGAGTTTCGGGATCAACAAGTGAAATCTGCGTTGGGTTTATTTCCCAGATACGGTCATAATATATACATAATATGTAAAATTATGTAAAATCTGCATATTAAGCCTTAACTTGACAGTGGAATTTGTTAACTTTTCTATAAAAATGAGTCAAAAAGCTTGGTTTAAAGGAACTAGCATTGGTTAAGAGGTTTTTGTTATATTTTTAAAGATATATAGAAGATAAAATAGAAATAAATACTTCTGTTAACAATTTCTACAACAACTACATCAACTTTTTACAACTTTACTTTAAATTAAAGTCAAGAAGTTTGGGTTGAAGAAACTAGAATTGGTTTAAAGGTTATTGTTATATTTTTAAAGAAGATAGATGATAAAATAGAAGTAAATACTTCCGTTAACAATTTTTACAACGATTTATCTGGTTCAGAAAAGACAAATATACATTTTCTTTTAGAAATCTTATTAAATTTACACATATTCCCTGTTTTAAAAGCATATTTTGCCTTAATTTTCACAATTAGTGCCACTTTTTTAAGCCAACTTCAAATTAGCACTCAACCGGAAGCAATATTAAAACAGATTTTCAGCCGTGAAATGGCGGGAAAAAAGGCGCGTTTCCGGCGGACTGGACCAGTGCCAGGTGTTGGAGCTTCACCTGTTCGCCGTTCGCGTTCGGCTCGACCAATTAGCCAAATTGTTTTTATGGCCAAAAGACCCCAAACCGACTGAAAGCGGCACAGCCTGAAAATTATAGCGGGCATAAAAATGGTGAAAGGACGAGGAGCACGAGATGATTCCTGATGATAGTCGTGGAGAGCAGCTGCACCCACAACATCATCCCAGCATCAACCACCATCTAATTTCTGGCCTGGATTGAGGTGCAAACGTGTGAGAATTTTGCGTAATTGAGTTTCAACTTCAAAGTCCGCTAACCGCATGCACTCGTCGACGGAATAGGGATTGGGTTCGGGATTGGGATTGGGGAGGATTCGGAGTGGGAAATGGACCTTGGGCCCAGCTGATTTGCATATGCGGTTCGGTTCGGTCCCATCTTTTCTCTTTATTTTTTTTTTTACTGAACGAACGAAAGGTCAAAGCTGCCCGCCCGGAGCCCCGTGTGTTTTTTTGGGGTATCCGGGAATCCGGGCATATTTGAGCTGTCAACACCTACCACGGAGCTGAGTGTGTGCCAAGCGAGTCAAATTAGTGTGTGTGTATGTGTGTATGTGTGTGTGCCCAATCTCTTTAAGCTCCGCTCAGAGCCCCGCTCTCGCTCTCTTAGATTAGCCTGGGAGAGAGAGCGGGCCATTGGATAAATAAACACTTAATTTATCAAAAAACTCTAGCTCCAGCTTGTTATGCTAATGGAAAAGGCAGAAAGGATGAGGGGAGTGAAGAAATGGATAGTACAAAGTACGTAGTGTAGTCGGGACTATGTAGCACTATGTATTTATAGATAAAAATAATATAAAAAAATAATAATAAAATAAAGAAAAAGTTAAGGCAGTTAAAAATAGATTTTATCTAGCAAAGGTTTAACTTTAAGAAGCTTAAAATTCAACAGTTTAATTGAGATTTAAATTAAATCTTTAAATAAATATCAAAGCAATAAACAATTTTATATAATTTCATCTACATTTAGTTTAAAATCTTTAAAAAGCCTTAAAAATTATTAAATTTCTAAAACAAAATATATTTAATATAAATATATTAGGCCCTCTTAATTTATTTAATTAATTTAAAAAAGATTATGACAGTTCAAGATCAAATTGTAACAAAAAGCAGATGTATATTTATTGTATTTAGTTTTTAGTCCAGACTTGCATCTACATTTACTTTAAAATCTTTAAAAAGCCTAAAAAAATGATTAAATTCCTTTAAAAAATAATAATATGTAAATTTATTAAGTCCTCTTACCAAGTATTTTTCAAACAATTAATTAAAAAAATTGTATAGCAGTTCAAGATCAAATTGTTACTTAAAACAGGTAAATATTTATTTCGTTTAGTTTTTAGTCCACACTTTCTGCAGCTTTAAAGCAACACTTAAGTTCCCCCCCTCTCTCCGAATGTAAAAGAAAGGTATGAGGAGGGCATCGATATATCTCTCTGGCAGAACTACTTCCAACCGAACTAACTGCCTAACCCTTCCACTCTGCGGATTCGGGAATCTATCTCCCCCCGAACCCACTCTCTCTCTCTCGCTCTCTGCTGTGTTTTGTCTGGCGGGCAAAGTCATAACTTCACTTATCAACATTAGCTGTTGCCAGGGGCGTCCGAGGGGGGAGGGGCTGGTGCTGGGAAAGGGGCAGCGCTTGAGATATTCATACATTTTAATACGCTGTTTATATTTTATGAAGGCAAATGAATGCACAAGGAAATGAATAAGGGGCCAAGGGGGAGGCTAAGGGGGGTCTGAGGGTAGCCAAAAAATTCAACACCAAATGAGTGAGTTAGCAAGTGTGTGCGAGTGTGTGTGTCCCAAACGCAGACGATGGCTTGGAATCTTGGTAGAAGCGAGCACAAACCTCGCTTCGAGCTATAGACGAGTTTACAGTTATCAAGGGAAAATTATCATCTGCCATGAATCTCGATAAAATTCATATTCATATGCGAGAGAGCACCAGAGAGTCCAGGGGTGGAGGCAGGGGCAGGAGCAGGGGCGGAACAGGGAACAGGGGACAGTGTCCGGGGCCACAATGTATCTGTATTTGTAGCTGGTAGCTGGTAACGCACACACACAAGCACAAGGATACACATTCATTACGTCGCCTCGCTTCGTCGTCCCAAAATGGGATAGCTCCCTCTCCAAAGCACACACCACACGCACAGCAGCGGTCATAAAAATAGCTGCGAGTAAATAATAAAACTTTCAAAGCAAGATAACTTTTATCTATTAAAGAGTTTGTAAATATTATTGTTGGAATTTAAATAAAGTATATTTTAAGTAAATAAAATTATATTTAAATAAATTATATTTTAAGTGGATACAAATCGCGATTTCTTTGAATGTAAATTAAAGTAAAGAGCTTATCACATTGGTCAATCAGTTGCTATTACAAGAAATCTCTCTCATTCTCTTTAGCTTATGACTGGAAAGATCAGCCGCTCTCACAATGGCCTTTCCCGTCAGTTGCTCTCTTCCTTTACCTCTCTCATCCGCTTCATATGTAATATATTTCAAGTGAGATTACCTCTCGTCGTTTTTTCATGTTTTCAAATTAATCCCACTCACGGTAGCTAGTTGCCTAACCTAGACTGTTGAATTTGCGTACATGTGAGGGTCACAGGAAGCACTGGGACGACGGGCCAGACAGACGTTTGCCCCGAATAACACACACAACGAGCAGAACAGAAAAAGGCAACAACAAAGCAACAATTGCTTGATATGGAAAACGGGCTCACAACTAATTTTTGGAAACAAATGACTCTCGTCCTCTCAAAGCCAGGAAAAGGCACCCACCCAACACAAGTCGCCCCTTTTCCATACATACATATATTAAAGGTTCCCTTAAATTGCTTTCTGTCCGGCTGAATTGACTTTAAAATGCTCACAGTTACTTTGGATTATATCTCTCTGGCATAAGTGAATGCCATAAGGAATTATTAAAATGAGAGTAATATGCGAGGGAACTGAGTTATTGGGGAAGGAAATTATATAAGGCTTGGCAAGGATTACTTTAATGACACCAGCAATGAAAATAATTAAATTAAATAATAGAAACATAGAAACCGAAGTGTAATAGATCATATTCCATTACAAATCTAATTGGAACTCGGTGTATTTTTAAGAGAGATTGTGTTGTGAAGCTCTCTCATATCACAGCTTAAAAACTCTCTCTCTCTCTTAAGTAATAGAAACATAGAAACCAAAGTGTAATAGATCATATTCCATTACAAATCTAATTGGAACTCGGTGTATTTTTAAGAGAGATTGTGTATGTAAAGCTCTCTCATTTCACAGTTTTAAAACTCTCTCTCGTTCTCTACTACTTGGAAGCGTGGAAATGAGAGCGAGATCTTCTAGCAAGTTCTGATTGAAATTAAAGACATTTTTCGTTTCAGAAAACTAATTGGGCTAAAGGCCAAAGTGTCAATTCTAAAACGGAAAATAACTAAAGATAGAGAAAAGCATTTGCTAATAGCAAACGTCAAGTTTGTGCTCATTTCTCTTCTCAGACCCAACCCGAGCTTTCTCTCAAAGGCTGCCCAGGTAATTAAGTAATTCCTGGCACTAAGCAGCGCACTTAAATATTTACAGTTATATCTCCTCTGCAGTTGAAAAGATAAAAGTGCGCGCGTGCTGCCCGGATAGCTAACCTTATTTTTACGGGGCTACCCGGGGGGTGTGGGGGGTGTGGGTTTTGGCAGGAAGTCTCGCTGGGGCGAGTTCATTAGCTGGCAAAGGGTTTAATTACCTACTCTGTTCATTTAGCGCCACTTGGCTAACGCGCTGTTGAGCAATGCAAACCGAAAACCGACTCAAACAACCTTGCTGGGCGACGGCCGCCCACCTGAGAGCTTACTGTGCCGCGCTGCCACTGCCACTGCAGCCGAGTATAAAATGCGTCTCTCTCTCTCTCTCTCTTGCCATTTGGTACACGGTTAATTAAAAAGAGAAAAAAAAAAAAGTAACAAAAATAGGAAAAAAAAACAGTCGGGGGAGAAGACGTAAAAAAGGGAAGCGGAGCTCAAAAAGCAACGGCCTCAGCTGGAAATGGAGTGCTCTGTGCTCCTTGAGTTCGCATCTCCAGTACTGGGACCGTCCCCCGTCCCCTCTCAATTCGCAATTAATGTGAGAGATACACGACAAAGTGCGCTGCACTCAAAGAAATATTTCTATTGGAAGAGCAGGTGAAATTTATGACATTTGTAAATTAAAGAATATTTTAAAAGTAAAGTAAATCTACAACACTTCCTTTTTCCTCTCAAAGTTCAAATTGGAAATATCATCCATCCTGTTCTTCTGACGGGAAAGTTTTAGCTGTTATTGCAGAGAGTGCATTTAGCTCTCTTTCTTTATTTCCCCAGCGTCCGACTGAGAAAGATCAGCTGTTGCCAGAAGAGAGTACATCTATCGTTCTTTCTCTTGCTTTCAAGAATATCGGCTGTTCTCTTGAGAGAGTCTAAGCTACCAGAAGAGAGTGAATCTATCTTGCTCTCCCGCTCTGTCTAGTCTATAAAAGATTGGACGGTGGACCTGAAGAGACGTGTGTATAGTGAATAAGGGGAAGAAGAAGGAGCAGCATAAAAAGAGGAGAACGAATTAGAGCAAGAAGAAAGAGATTACAAGGAATTTAATAATTTATTTAATAAATTTAATAAAATATTACGTTATAAAATCTTGATAACTATCTAAAGTAAAATTTTGATAAAACCCATTATATTTGTATTTGTTCCAGTGTATTCTGTGCGCTTGTGTTGGTGAGAGATGCCAACAGGGAGCCCGAACGACGGTAAATCGAGAAAGCAACGGCAACGGTAAACTGCGAACATGAAAGAAATTAGCAGCGTGACCGAAACTCCACCCCACCCATCCCGCTGACCCACGGAAAAAGGCAACCCAAGAGCTCTGTGGAGCTCTCTCTCTCTCGTTTCTCATTCCAGGCTGGGTGAGGCCTAGGACAAACCCGGCCAGAAGAACCACTTGAAGGCGTACTTATTACACCTGAGCTGCAGCTAAGTATGTTTACAAGATGTTCCGGGACTCGGGACCGGGACTCGGGACTGCTGGGAACTCCAAGAACTTGACTCCACTTCCGGCGTTTATTTTTTAATAAATTTACACACAAAAAAAAAGAAGCAGGCAGGAGGGAAGGAAGGAAGGAAAGCGTCGTAACCCAGTTTGGTCTACTTATAAATCCTTTAACTGTCGCCGGTCGTCTCTCTCGCATCCCCTTGAAAGGCAGTCGTCGAAGCAAATAAATTTTACCCAAGGGGGTAATCGACAAAATATATTCGATAAGAAATTTGTATTACCAAAGACGCAACGCACACACACACACACACAAGATGATGTAATCATCGACGAGGGGTTGGAGCTGCTAACTGGTAACTGCGACTTGGTAGTGCTCCATCTCGGAGCACTGATTGCCACTCCGGAACGCTGGAGCGAAGACCGACCACCTGCTGTTCGTTCCCGGGGACTGTGTGTTGTCACTCGACGAATTGCTTCGGAGACCTGCAACGTGACTAACGGGCGCCACAAAGGTGTCGTCTGGCGGATTGAGGATTCCGGTCGAGGTCGAGGGTTTGGGTTTCCCCGGGTTTCGGGTATTTTGGGGGTCTCGGTATCAGACAGCGCATCCAATGACAGCAGCGCCTTGCACCGATTGCTTTTTAATCGATTCCATTTACAAATAAATTGCTTCGCCCCGAAAGATTTATCTATTGCCAAGTGCAGTCCACAGGGCTGGCGGTTGGAGTTGGAGTTGGAGCAAGGCGCCAGACTAGATGGATTTTTGAAGGGGTATTATTTAGGGGTTACTTACTATATATAATAAAATATAATACATAAAAATATATATATATTTCTATACAAATTAGCTCATTGCTTAGCTTTTAAACAGGCAAAAATATGACATGTCTACATTCAAAAGAAAGAATATTTATTGCATACTTTTAGAGGGCTTTAAAAGTGATTTCAAAGCAAGAGATTTTAAAATATCTTTAATTAAGAAGAAATTTTTTTTATTTTAATTTTTTGTTAATCTTTGAAGCATATATTTATATATTTTTGGAAATTAGTTGAAAATACTTAAATCTCAACAGATAAGCATTATTTTTGATATCAAGAAAAGTGTTGGTTTAAATATTTTTTCTTTCATTTAAAAGAAAGAATATTTATTGCATACTTTTAGAGGTCTTCAAAATGGATTTTAAAGAACGAGATTTTTGAATTTCTTTAATTAAAAAGAAAATACTTTAATTGTTAATCTTTGAAGCACAACATTTATATTTTCGGAAGTTAGTTGAAAATCCGTAAATCCCTACAGATTTCTCATAAGATTAGCATTATTTTTGATATTAAGAAAAGTGTTGGTTTAGATATTTTTGCTTTCATTTAAAGGAAAGAATATTTATTGCATACTTTTAAAGGGCTTTAAAGGTGATTTTAAAGCATAAGATTTATGAATTTCTTTAATTTAGAAGAAAATACTTCATATCTTTGAAGAACAACATTTATATTTTTAGAAATAGTTGAAAATACTCAAATCCCTAAAGATTACTCACAAGATTAGCATTATTTTTGATATTAAGAAACAAGTTTGTTTAGATATTTCTGCTTTTAATACCTCTTAAACCCATTTTGGAATCGAATACATTGTTTATTGCATACTTTTAGAGGGTTTTCAAAATGATATCAAAGCACGAAATTCTTTAATTAAAAGAAAATACTTTATTTGTTAATTTTTGAAGCCCATCAGTTATATTTTTGGAAATTAATTGAAAATACTTAAATCCCTAAAGATTTCTCACAAGATAAGCGTTATTTGATATTAAAAAAAGGATTGGCTTTGTTCTTTTTTTATTATTATTATTATTTATTATATTATTTTTGCTCTTGAAACCCCTTAAATCCATTTTCAAGCCTCAAACATTGTTTCTTCATTAAACGGACAGTGCTTAACGCAGAGTTTTCCTTCTTTTTTACCTTTAACTAAGTAGGAAGTACTTTCCTTGAGCTAATGACTGCCAGGGAGATCCACCTGCCTGCTTTATGGCGCATCGGACGTCATAAAAATCCGCAGACAATGCAAGAACCTGGCGCTTAATGAACTTTCTCTCTCTCTGGGAGGAGGAAATAAAATCCAAAATCCAAAAGTAGGAATAGAAAAATGGTTGCGGGGCCTTGCTTTCATTTTTACGACTATGCAACATGTGCCTGGGATTGGGGCGGGAATGGAGTGAGTGCCTCATTGATCTGGGCTCCACTTTCTTTTCTTTTTTTTCTCTCTTTACAGGGGGTAATGGGGTACGCACTTAGCTCTGATGATGGCTCTGACGGCGGCAGGAAAAAAATAACAATAATAATTCGAAAATTATGAAAGCTATAAACGCATAAATTTCCTGACGAGGCGCAACCATAGCCATTATATACGACATTTTAATAATTTTCCCACACGCCGCCGTCTCGCCGAGCTCCCGAGCTCTAATTGGGGGGCCAAGGGAAGGAGGGTTAAGTACAGCGAAAGAAAATAAGGTGTATTTTAATAAGATTTTAGCAGAAAAGCCACAAGATTCTTTATGAAGTTGCAAACTATTAAAGAAGCAAATTGTTTCTATAAATTACATTTAAAAACTAAAACTTAAAATGTAATATTTCAAGTTCATTTCTCTCAGTGTCTCCGCCCAGAGAAAAACGCAGACAGAGAGACCCACATATATAGACAGAGGCCATAAAATGCCTACGCGAGAGAGCAACACTATATAAAAATTCATAATGCAAACATAAATTTTCATTTGAATATTTCGCTGTCGTCTTGTTCTTCGGGCGGCAAAATCCTTGCTCCTTTTCGGTAGCGACTCCTGGTCCTGGGCGATGCTGCAAAGGATGCCAAAAACCGATGGCAAGGATGATATCAGGAGTATGCCGGCGCACATCACACACCCGCCTGCGCCGCAAAAAGCGGTGGCAATCATATCGTTGGCGTTGTAAACATTTTCCAGTCGACATCATATGAATTATGGGGGTCGTACCGCGAAAAGCTTTTATAATCGTGCGCAAATCGCGCAAAAAGCAAAAATACAAAAAAAAAAAGGAAGAATGTAAAATTATGTACATGCTGCAACGCTTTTGGTAACCTCTATCTTCCAAAAATCCCTTGCAAATGCCCGAAATATGTTTGCATTCCGCGGTTTGACAAGTTAATGCCATTGGGATTTTCCGGAGGGGGAAGGAGGAGAACACCCGCCGTGATGGGGCAGCATCTCCTCTCCATCGATTGCACATTTATTCTCAGGAATAGTTGGGAATACACTTGAGGGTTTATATTTCTAAGAAGGAAGTCAGGGGAAATCTTATTCTTTGATACATTTAAAGAATGTTACAAAGTCCCTTACGATGGTGCAGTATTTCTGTAAATTAAGTATAATATCTAACATAATTATACACTTCTCCCTGAACTATTTATTTTTTCAATACTAATTAAAATATTTATATATTTAAATACTAAATTCGGGGGAGGAGGAAAACACCCGCCGTGATGGAGCAGCATCCTTCTCCATCGATTGCACATTTATTTTCAGGAATAGTTGGACTTTAGGGTTTATATTTTTAAGAAGGAAGCCAGGAGAAATGTTAACCTTTGATACACTTAAAGGATGTTACTATTTAGTAAATTAAATAAAACTAACTAAGCAATAAAAGTCATTTTCTGAGTTAGTTTTAATAGAGTAATATTTGAGAATAAGAAAGAGGTAACCCACCAAGAACTATCTACATATATAGTTCCATTATGATGTTGCAGTATTTCGTGACCTTAAGCCTGATTCTGCACACTAAATATATTATCAAATATATAATTATAAACTTCTCCCTTGACTAATTATTCTTACATTACTCTCTCAATACTAATTAAAATATTTACACAAAAATCTTTTATAAAATCTCCTCTGGTCAGTGTGAGTGTGTCACCAAACCCATTAATTTAAAGCCAAGGATGAGAGCTGGGAATTAGCATTCATGGCCGCCCATCCACCTGCCGGCGACCTTTAATTGAGTGCACACACACACAAACACACACCCCTCGGATTTTGGCCGATTATCCGAGCGACCACTAGGGAAGGCACTCACTCTCGCCGGCGTTGACAAATGGAGGACACACGCGCCCCCCAGGAGCAGGAGGAGAGGCCGCCTCTCTGGACAACAAGTGAAATTGATGACTTGCCATCAATTTGCCGGGGCGCCCCGCGATTTGCCCCGCCCACATGACCTTGCTACATGCCAATAAATGGTCATTCTTCGTGGTTGCGGTCCTTCTCCTGGTCCTCGGTCCTTCCCTTTCAGTCCTGGCACGCGGTCAACAGTTGAAAGTCACGTTTGCATGTTTTTTTGTGGGGAGTAAAGGGGTTCATCTCCAGCTCTTTTGCTTGCTCCATCTCCACAGGACAACACGCCACAGGAATTATTAATGGATCCCTGTGGCCGAGACCCCCGGCCGGCCGGCAGCTGTGATTGATTTCGAATCGTTTTTCAATTGGCAGACCGCAGCACTGGATTGGGTTTATTTGGCTATTTGCATTTGACAAATTGTTTGCTTGTAAAAGTCAACGATTTGGGCAAGGCCATATAACATATCCAGGATATTCAGGATATCGCTGCTATCTGTGGTAATTACTCAAAACGGGGAAAGCCGAGTCGCAGCTCGTTTTGAGTTTTTTTTGGGGTTTTTTTTTTTGGTAATGTTGTGCAAGTTAATATCCTGTTTGTTATTGCCGCGACCAACGCCATTATACATGCAACATGCAGACTGAGGTCTGATGAATTGATTAAACAATTTCCTACCCTCTGACTCTGGCTCGTTATTGTTGTTATTTTTTTTGGCGTCATTCGAAGGGGTTCATTAGGGTGCTTACATACTTTTATATTCGTTTATATACTAGTAGCTATATTACTTAAGGAATTAATCAAGGTATTTTAACTAATTTCAATGGGTTATCCTTATAGAATCACTAAGAAATTGTAAGAATTGAGCAACTGGTTAGAAATTTAAAGGAAAATGGATAGAATATAATTCCCCTTTCGATCTATCTTCAGAAAATATATTTAAAAATGAAGAAAACCATCAAAATTTCACATTTTTAATAAAAAATAATCTTAAATGATAACGGGCGTCACTAAAAAATTGTAAGAATTGAGAAACTTGTTAGAAATTAAAAGGAAACTAGATAAAATATAATCCCTGCAAGTCACACATTTTTCCCCTTTTATCTATCTTCAAAAAAATATTTAAAAGGAAAGAAACACATCAAAACTTTATATTTTTTATAAAAAATAATATGAAATTGTTAGCACAACAAAAAAGACGTAAGCTAGTTGTTTTCCAGGACAAAAAAACAAAAAGACAAGACGTCGATCGTTGGCATTGGCAACAAATCACTTTAACTAAGTAACTATATCAATTAAGGAATTAATCAAGGTATTTTACCTAATTTTAATTAGTTAACATTGTAAGAAATTGTATGAATTAAGAAACTGGTTAGAAATTAAAAGGAAAATAAATAGAATATAACCTCTAACAGTCAGAAAATCTTTTCCCTTTCGATCTATCTTAAAAAAAAGTATTTAAAAAGAAAGGAAAACATCAAAACTTAACATTTTCAATAAAAAATAATCTGAAAATTGTAAGAATTGAAAAACTTGTTAGAAATTAAAAGGAAAAATAGATAGAATATAATTCCTACAAGTCACACATCTTTTCCCCTTTCGATCTACCTTCAAAACATATTTAAAAAGAAAGAAAAAACATCAAAGCTTTACATTTTTAATAAAAAATAATCTGAAATGACTAACGGGCGCTACTAAGAAATTGTAAGAATTAAAAAACTTGTGAGAAATTAAAAGGAAAATCGATAGAATATAATTCCCCTTTCTTTCTATCCTTGAAAAAATATTTAAAAACAAAGAAAAACATCAAAACTTCTCATTTTTAATCTGAAATGGCCTCCGAAAATTGTAAAAACAACAAAAAAAACGTAAGCTAGTTGTTTTCCAGGACAAAAAAAAAGAAAAGCAAAACGACGATCGTTGGCATTGGCAACAAATCACTTTAACTAAGTAACTATATCAATTAAGGAATTAAATAAGGTATTTTACCTAATTTTAATGGGTTAACATTGTAAGAATTGAGAAACTGCTTAGAAATTAAAAGGAAACTAGATAAAATATAATACCTACAAGTCACACATATTTCCCCTTTCGATCTCTCTTCAAAAAAATATTTACAAATAAAGAAAAACATCAAAACTTCACATTTTTAATACAAAATAGTCCAACAAAAAAGCGTAAGCTTTTGGAAAACAACTCCTTTCCAGGACAAAAAAAAAAAAAACAGCAAAACGACGATCGTTGGCATTGGCAACAAATCACTTTAGTTGTGCGTGATAAATTGAGTTGTTGTGTTTTGCGTTAATTGGGGCAATTTCCCCACAAAAAAGGGGGCACACACTGTACACTGCACTCCCCCAAAGAGACACACACACACACACATATGGGTGTGTGTGCGAGACGTGCCAGAGTCGAAAATTAATATTGTAACAGAAGCTGACATCCAGCTTGGGCTGCTGACCAACGCCGAAAGCTGACCGCCATACTAAGGAGGCCGCACCACACGGCGGCGCGTGTCAAATGTCAGCCAAAAAACGTCACAAAAAAAATAAAGGAAGAGCAAAAAAAAAAAAGCACAACGAGTGCTGATAGCACCGCTATGCCGGTCACGTCGCACGTTCAAAATGCCACAGATGTCAACGGTGGCGCAACAAGATGCTGCTGGTGCACAGCAAGAAAAATTACTGGAAACGTGAATAGAAGTTTATATATTACAAAGTATAAACTGAATAATATAAAATACAACTTGATATTACTTTAAAATATATTATTTTTTCTTCAATAAAGCTCTTAAATTCCCAAGAAAATCAATATTTCACTCCTTTAAGTGAAACAAAACTCCCTAAAACGTTAAAATTAATCCCCAAAATTTCTTACAGTGCAAAAAAGAGCGCTGAAATCTGTGATCTGTTGATGAGATTGTGTCACAGCCGCCGTCGCTGTCGACGAGAGAGACGAGCGACAGCTTAACTAAGGTTAAGCCCTGGGTTACTCACACTCTCTACTCTCCCACACATACACCCCTACGTACGCAACACACACAGTCACACACATACACATAGCCAGAGCAGAGCAAGGAAAAGCTTGGTTTGAGTGTCAATGACAAGAGTACTTAAGAGATTTTCACATCGTTACAAAAGAGAATTGGGATAGAAATTAAAATTAATGCTTCCTGCTGCTGCTGGCCCTTTTTTTTTTTTTTGCTCTCTGGCCAGCTTTTGTTTATCCAACTCGGAGTAATGCCTTTGTCCAGGACCACCACAAAGAGGTCAACGGAATTTGGAGAATTTTGGTTTCGGTTTTTTGGTTTGCCTTGTGGATTGATAATGGAAATGAAAGAGCAGCAAATGTACTGCAAATGATAGCCAAAATGTTAATTTGCTGACAAAATGTGTGGGGAATTCTTTCTCTTAAGAAGATTAAAGATGGAATCCGATGGAATATGTTTGTAAAAATTGCTACTTGCTTCAATTTCACGGTCGCCATGCTAACATCTTCTTCTTGAGACAAAACTTTGATCAAATAACGTAAAGAAGTTATTTTTAGCACATCATATATTGTTTATTGAATTTAAGAAATATGCCAAAAGATGTTTTTAGCATTCTTGTTTCTATTTCACGGTCGCCATGCTAACATCTTCTTCTTGACACAAAATTATGATTAAATAATGTACAAAAGTTGTTTTTAGCAAATCATAAATTGGTTATTGAATTTAAAAAATATGCCAAAATAGGTTTTTAGCATTCTTGTTTCAATTTCACGGTCGCCATGTTCTGAAACACAACTTTATTGGTAAAAAGTCTTCATAATTATATGCTTAAAACCAATTTTAAATCAAATATTTAGCAGAAAAAACTCTCTGGTAAAATAGGTCAAGCCTTCAAAATAAACATATAAATGAGAAGCTAATTTTTGTAGTATAATAACTGGCTTGCACCTGCATAAATTTTCAGAATTCAGCGAAACGCTGCTGCTGATTATCCAGGGAATCCGTGAGGTTGCCATGGGGGATTTACCTGAAAAACCCAAAAAAAACTCAACCAATTGGCAAAAATTTTGCGCTGCTGGCAAAAGCCAAAGCCAAAGCCAAACCGCACGGCAATTTGGCGAAAAATCCTTGCTTGCTGCGCTCTCTCTCTCTTGAAAACCAGAGTGGAAAATTTTTCGGGAAGCGATCACAACATAAGCCACAACCACATAATAGAGTTTTATTTATATGCCACCGCTAAGGGGGGTTTACCCTCCTCCCTTCCCTTTTTTTTCGTTTCGGAGAAGGAGGAGAAGGAGCGGAGCGCGCAGACAACAGGATTAAAAAGCGCTCGCAAAATTGGCAACATGTTTAATAATTATATTTTGTGAATGTGCTTTTGTGGAGGATGTGCCGATGCGGATGTGGATGCGGATGCCACAGACGCTTCAGGAGAGCAAGAGACAAGGCAAATATGTTTTTTTGACAAAACACAGCAGCACACATGTTGACACCCCCGACCACTCTCCACTCTCCACTCCATTCTCCACTCATCAGAGATTCCCCCGTCAGATGGCATAAAACAACCGCAGCACCGCAGCAACATTTGACGATATTCCTCCTCCTCTCTCTTTCGGGGGCGCTGCCTGAGTGACAAGCGCCTTATCATTAAGGTAAGCAGCAGCAGGAGCAGCAGCAGCGGCAGCAGTTGTCATCATCATCATCATCATCATGGCCATCGCCACGCCATCCTCAACTGTGTGGCGTCAACAACCTCGAAAATTCGTTGTTGTCTGTGTTGCCGCTACCGCTTTTGTCACAGACGTTACCCAACAACCCAACAAAAAATATATATAGAGAACGAACGAAGAGAAGAGGTATAAGTTCCTTTAGTTAAAAGACTAAGTGATGCCCTTTACTCAGTAAAAACTTAAAAAAAAGAGAGAACCCATAATGTCACACGAGAGATAAGAGAGCATCTAGTAGTTCTCCCGACAGTATTTCAATATTAATCTCACACATCTACAAAAAACTATATTTGATCATAAATTCTCTTAATTCAAACACAAGGCTTAAAAAAGAGAGTATACCCGTGAGAGTCGCCAAGGAAAAAGGGTATAGAAAACAAAAAGAAAGAGAGACACGCACATACACATACACACACCTGACGAACCTGGCTCTCACACACACACAAACAACACACGTGGGGCACTTATGCAAAAAAGGCAGAAAACAACAATCGACGTGCCGCAACCAACAATTGACAATGCCAGACGCTACGCTTCGGTGTGCGATGACTGATGGGCCTTGTGTGCCAGTGTGTGTGTGTGTGTGCTACACTGCACAAAAAAAATCAAGTGGAGGAGGGAGGTTGAATAGTGCTATGCTTTATGCAAATACAAATGGGAATTGTCAAGAGGTAAGAAATGGGGAAATTTTAAAAGCTAGAAGAATGGAAATCGTTAATATTCTTTATTAGATTATAAATAGTAAACTTAGTAAGGCTCTAAAACAATTAAATAATTAAATAGATAAAAAAAACTAAAGCTCAGCTTTTAATAAAAATAGAAATACTTGCAGGAAGACTTTAAAACCAAGGCTGAAAACTTTAAAAAACAGAACCAATAGAAACTTTTAGCAAATAGTAAACAAAAATCAGTCGAAACTGTCAGTTAATGGAAGGAGGACCACCCTTAGAAACTCATCCCAGAACACTTTAAAGGGAATGAGGGGATGAGAATGAGGATGAAACATAAAGAAGGTAATGGCAACACTCTAAATTCCACACATGTTTTCATTTCTCCTCTATTTTTATTTTTTTTTTGTTCTATTTGTCGGTTGACCATTTGGCAAGAAAAACAAAAACAACAAAAAAAAGAGGAGGCACAAGGCGATAAGCAAACATTGTTTGCTTTGCTGTCTATTTTCGGTGGCTTTATTGCCAATAAATCAGAATTTATTTGCAACAACAAACAACGAATTAAAATGTTCAATAAATATTTGTTTCGATCCAGCCATTAAGTGTGTGTGTGTGTGTGTGTATGGGGTAGATAAATAGTGTGTGTGTGAGCCGAAATTCACTTCAGTCCGGACTACGTGAGGAGCATTTTATCCTGCAAGTCCTTTGTGCCCCGAAGAAAATCTATTAAAAAATTATAGGTTAATACGCTGCAATTTATGGAGCGACGAAATGTTGCTTTCGGCCAACAAATTGTCCACACGTGAGACAATCAAAGTGGCATAAACCAGGACCCTCATGGCTAATAAACTGGGCTACCATCCATTCCCGTATTCGATGATTTCCTGGCCGTTGTCCCCAGGGCACCATCGATAACGGGGCGCCCCTCGCTGAATGACGCAAAAATTCGAAAATTCCATTTATAAAGGAGGTACTTCCCCCGTCACGAAACAAATGCAAATTTTCGGTAGGAATATGTGTGTTGCAGACACATTTTCATAGCACCACGTTCCCACTCTCGACCGAGTTCGCATTATATTTGCAACTTTATTGTATCGACATTTGCCCTTAGCCTTAGCCTTGGCCCAGACGGCCAAGAAAATGGAAAAGAAAAACCAAGGTGGTGGGGGAACTCGAGCTGAAAAATTGCCCATTCATAAGGCAAGGCTAAAGGTTTAGCTAGTTTGTTACCGTGTAATCTAGCCAAGGAATTATTATAGAATAAATATAAATAACAAATCAAAGTCTTAAATATATTTTTCTTAATAGAATAATAATAATATCAATAACAATTCATTGTCTTATGTATATTTTTCTTAATAGTAAGAGTTAAGTCTCTGTAGTTGCTACATTTCATACTTAAGTGTTAGCTTTAAGCAGGGTTGCCCAATCTGAGCACCTTTAACCGCTCCTGCTCCTTGAAAACTCCCTAAATAAGGCCCAAATTCAAATATTTTCGCACTCTTAGCCAGCTTTGGGAAGGTCGAACATACCCTGGACTTCGGCTTCAGTCCGCCGGCTGACTGATGGCCACTAATTAACTAAGCCCGGGACTCTCGCCCGGTTTCCCGGTGGCCAAACAAATTGCTGACATTGAGCTGACCCCCAGGCCAGCTTCGGATCGAATGGCGTGGCGTGGGAACCACTTGAAAATCAAATCAAGCGTTCAACTGTAAATCACAATAAATAATAAAAAGAAAAAAACAGAAACCCAAACCCAAACCCAGAGAATGCTTTACATGGACGCCCCATCATATTTTTCACTTCATTGTGCTTCCGACGACGACGACGACGAGGACTCAATTCTCCTGCTCCGCCGCCGCTTTTGTCAAATGTCGAGTGTGTCCAGCAGGCAGGCAGGCAGCAAGTCCCGAAGAATGGCATATCCTTGCAAAAAGGCAGAATAATAAAAAAAATAAGTACACAAAAAAGGGAAGTCAGTTTCAAATACTCTGAAAATCGTATTAAAAATAATGAAAAAGTAGGGAAATTTAGGAAAATATGTACTTTAATTTTATAAAACAAGGAAAAGTGGTAACTTTCGACTTCATCTCATGTATTTCTAATAATTTCCAAGAGTTCTCTGTAAGAGCATCCAAACTTCCACGTTATCCTGCGACCAGACAGAAACGCAGATAAATATGCGAGTTGGAAATGCCAAATGGCAAGCCGAACACAATGCGAATCCATCGATGATGATGATGATCTCAAGATGAGAGTGAGGCTGGGGGAGTTCCCCGGTAACAACAACAACAACAACAGTTTATGACGCGCCGCTTACGTAATCCCCTTACTTTCCAACGGGGACATTGACCATTCCGGATTTGGGATCCATTCAATTGGTTCGAGAGATTCGATAGACACTCGCGGCTATTTGACATCACTCCACGCGCTCCATCCCTTACGCTCCATACACACCATATATGTATATAATCGTAACCCTTATCGACCAACAGAATTATTATTGTATTTTTGTGTTATTTTTTCAGATTTTCAGGACACACACACACATGAGGCGGGAGGCGGCAGCCTCATGAGCTTGCTTATGGTTGGCTTATGCAATCGCTGAGTAATAAGACGGAAATAATTTGTATTGTTCAGCTCCTTTTGTGTGTGTCCTTTCTGGATTCCGATTCACACACACACACACACAAATCGAGGGGCTTCCATAATCCCCGTTGAATGCACACGGGGAATTCCCCCGGCATACTATTATCACACCCCGTAAGTTGCATCTCGCCTGCAGAATATATTTGGGAAATATTTTGTTGAAGAATTGAAGTTATTTAGATAGATTCTTCATATATTTGGGAAATATTTGGTTTGCAAATTGAAGATATTTAGATAGATTCATGGGTTTCATAGGAAATTGTTTTGTGGTGTCTTTTTTGTGTTGCTTGTACACTTTTTCATTGATTTTTAGAAATTATTTTCATTTTATGGATAAAATTAAAGTCTTCTGACTTTAGAAACAGCAGAAAATGTGTCACAACATCAGTTGCTTTATAGAATTCAAAGTAAGCCCGTCTTAGTTCCAAAAAAACAATGTTTCTTTACCATTTCAGTTTCAGAACCCGTTCTTCTTTTAATGTCCTTTAGATAACCCCTAGTTCATCTCGTAATACCCTATATCTATCAGTAATTCCCTCAGCCTGATCGCTGAAAACAAAGCAAAAAGCGTACAACTTTTTTTAGGCCCATGGAAAAAGTTTGCCAATTCATTTGTTTCGCACTAATTAAACGCTTATCGGAATGCACAGGCGGCAAGGTGAGAGGACTAGGACCAGGACGAGGACGAGGACTCGTACCTAAACAGTTTCGGAGCTCATCGGACACATATATATGCCACTAAACACACATATATATACCAAAAAAGAGGCACCTACCACACATGGGTGTGTGCTTTTTGGGGGTAGAAATCGTTGCCCAGCACCACACACACACACACACACACACACAAAATTTGATTTGCACTTTTTGGAAACACACACACACACATGTGTGTGTGTGAAAATACAAATAGAAGTTGATTGCTTTGTTGATTTGTTTGCGGTTACACAGTGAGCGCGGGAAAACCCATGCCATATGTACACATACTATATTTGTAAAGTCTTCTTTTTTTTTTTTGAGGTTGGGGAAACTGGAAGTCGAGGGTTGGGGGGGGGGGGCGTGGCTAAATGTTAGACGCTTAGTTAGCAGGCCCAAATGGCAATCAATGGCCACATTGATGGCTGTTACCAGCTGCCGGAGTCGAAACCGAAGCCAGCTAACCTTTACGGCCTTTTCACACACAAAACACACAGGAGAAGGACTCGTATCAGCAGGCCGCATTTTGTTGCCGAAATCGAAAATCTGATGAACGAACTACAATTAGGGTAATACAAACTTATGCAGAGAGAAAAATAAATCTAAAGTTGTTTGGAAAAAGATTCAGAAACAGCAAAAAGATCTTTGTTGAAGACAAGAAGCAGGCTCATCGAGAACCAGAATTTGTAATAGGTGCTTTTTTTCACACGGAATTATGGTTTCCAACGCTGAATGGTTAGCTTGGAATTTTCCAATTACTTTCTCTTGAGAGAGAGAGATCATTTTCACATGTAAATATGTACGAAAGACTTCATCCTTAACGGTTTCGCTCTCTCTCTCTCTCTCTGTCTCTCTGACACACTTTGTCTGCAACGTGCAAGCAAGAGCTTTTAAGCTGCTCTCTGGGTTTGGAATTTTTCAATAGCTTTCTCTTGGGAGAGCGAGATCATTTTCACATGTAAATATGTACAAAAGACTTCATCTTTCCCGGTTTCGCTCTCTCTCTCTCTGACACAAGCAAGCCTGTAAAAGCAAGAGCTCTTTAGCTGCTCTCTGAGAGAGCGTTAATTATAAAGCAAGGCAAGAGGCTTCTTCAGGACTTAAGACAAGAAATCGTTCAATAAATTCTCGAATTCCAACATTTTGCTCTATTATTATTATCTTATTATTTTTATTATCTAATTTTATTAAAGCTGTATATACATTTTCACCGTGTAACATCCAACCCTGTGTTTTCGGCTGGCGCCGTCCCAGCAACGTACGAAAATTATTTATTGAAATTTAATAAATAGTGGGATCAGACAACGAAAATTAGAGTCTGGAAGCCGAAAAAATACGGGCCAGAGTGTGTGCAGGTTGTGTGTGTGTGTGGGCTTGCAAAAGGGTAGCTAATTTCCAACGATAAGCCTTTGTGGCACGACACTAACCCCGCAGCAGAGCTGGAGCTGCTACTGTTTTTAGTTTTGCCCCAAAATGTATGCTACACACACACACACATCCCGATGACGATGACGATGTCCCCGGGTGGTGTTACGTCGCGTCGCCACTATTGTTGCTATCTAGCTAGCTGAGGGGGGAGGGGACAGGACAGGACAGGTTCGACCGGTCCCGGTCCCCGTTCTGGGTTACCCGTTACCAGTCTCTGGTCTCTGGTCTCCGTCTCCGACTCGGTCTCGGATATTAATGCATCATGGGCATTGTAAAATGTTCGTTAAGCTCTCGCCAGGATAACTAACCAGTGGAGGGGAGCCCCATAAAATTGCCACGACGCCGAGGAGGACATGGCGACGGTCGTCGTCGTCCTCGTCGTCGTCGCGCTCATGCGGTTTCTGTACAGTTGTGCCCAGACCAGCAGAACCATGAAAGGAGGTGAAGGAGC
The DNA here is from genome assembly GCA_008042575.1 of Drosophila watanabei. Classification (NCBI taxonomy): domain Eukaryota; kingdom Metazoa; phylum Arthropoda; class Insecta; order Diptera; family Drosophilidae; genus Drosophila; species Drosophila watanabei. The sequence continues at coordinate 51,734 of VNJS01006039.1, read as the reverse complement.
CAGCTGGAGAGAGAGGTAAGGAATAGTACACTGCTCCTAGTCCTGGTGAATCTCTATTGCTGGGATTTAAAATGTATAATTAAGAGAAAATCTGCTTAAATATGGCACTACTTTTAATAGGAGTCATTCCTATTTTAATAAGTAATTATTAACACTCTTAAAGCCCAGTTTTTCTCCCGAATTAATAAGTAATTGTTAACATTTTTATAGATATCTCATTTTTCTTTCAGTGCAAAAAGAAAGCAGAAGCAAACCGGTAAAGTAGCAGAAACTGCGACCCAGAACTGGGACCCAACCAAACACTAGAACAAGGAGGAGGAGGAGCAGGAGCGTTCATCTCAGAGAGAGTAACCGTTAGCCAGATTTAGCACCCAGGCCAGACTTGACCCGCACCACCACTGCAGCCTCCACAGCATCCCCAGGATCCACATCCTCATCCTTATCCCTTTCCCTGGGCAGTCTTAGAGACCGGGACCTCAGACCTTTTTGGCCAGAAACTGCCATTACAACTACTTATGGCCGTCACTGTTTTAAAATCAAAAGTCGGAACGAAACGCAAAGGGGGTTGTTACAAGGATGCAGGACGCAGAAAGCAGGACGAAGGACTAGCTGCGAGTGCCCGTAGTTCGTTGGACGCACCCTATTAGTTTCTTATTTTTAAAAAGGGTTCTACGGTTTTTTTAAGAGAAATGGAAAGTTAAGTCAATATCTCTAAAATTAAATATATAAAACATGCTTTCTTTTATAGAACTTTTTCTTTAAAAACAGAATTTAGGTAAAGAATTATTATAGAAATCAAAGGGAACAAGAAAACAAGGTAAAGATTCATTATAGAAATTAAAGGAAACTATAAAATTGAATTTAAAACTTGAGATTTATAGCTGAAAATAAAGATAAAAAGATTTATACATATTTTGATATTTCAAAGTTGCAATGTAAGTATGAAAAATAGATATTATGTTTGACTTATTGGTCCAAAATTATAGGAAAAGATATCATTGAATTATAATCAAAATTATATATATCTGATTATTTATTTATTTTCAAAAATAATGATGTCTTAACGATCTATTTTAATATTTAAATATAAGATTACTTTTGAGACTTTTAACAAAATATTTATATAGTTATATCACAAAGTTCTTCTTCCCTTAAGGCAGGACATCTTCAAGTCGACTAAGAGACTCTTGGTTCCTGTTAACTCTTGCCTATTCCTGGCCAGCTTAAGGCTTGGAGGATACTATGTGTGGGTGCTCGAGGTCTGGCCTGATCAGCGCCTGGCTTAAGGACACCCAACTGCTGATGCTGATGCTGATGCTGAGGTTTTATGAAAATAAATTGTGCTTTATGCTCGATTATTACCCGTAGACTTATTGGGCTCCATGAAGCGCTCTAAATGCTCTGTCCTCACTACTTTTTGGGTCTAGGAAATCCGGCCAGTTCACCTTCTCCCATGTGTGTGTGTCTTTTTGTAATTGTTAAGATTTGGTTACTTAAATTTATTATCGTTGCCCTTGGTTGACTTTGGTTTATGACACTGGGGCCTGGGGACCTCCATGTCTGCCTCTGCGAAAAGTTGAGAGACTTTTCATTTATTGCCTTATCTAGTTTTCACCTGGCAGCAGCAGCAGCTGTCCTTTAAAGCCTTCCAGGACCCACTCTCACACTCACACCCCTTTGATTACTGGCCCCACATTAACCCGAAAGAAAAACAACAAAATAATTAAGCCTTAACTCGCACGTTGAAGGTACAAAATTAACAACTTCATCGATAAAGAATGCGGGCTCGGCCCGCTCGGCCAAATCAAGTGTTCCCCGGTCAGGACGGACTCCCTCTCGAAAAATCGGACTGGCGGCCGGCGATAATGGTGCGTGACCACGCATCAGCAACGATTTTGTCAGGGATTCCCGGGGGTCCGAGCGCAACCACCTGACTGACATTTAGCCGAGCTGACGAGTTAATAACCCTTTTTAGCGCCCGCCCCTGTGAGAAAGGAACTCCTGACCAATGTCGAGGCACAGTGGAGCAAGTTAAAGCGGAAAATGTAAAGAGTTTTATTTGTTATCAGAGTTTGCTTGCAATCTGTACTTATTTTCTGCTTTAAAGATCTCTCTTATGATCTTACTCTTAAAAGCAAAAGAGAACTCCCTCTAATTTGCTTCTCTTGTGATTCCGTTTAATTGGACTCAAGAGGAATTCCAATAGTAAACTCTCTCACTTACTCCCTCTCACTTACTCCCTCTCATTTACTCTCTCTCACTTACTCCCTCTCACTTACTTCCTCTCACTTGCTCCCTCTCTCTTCGGCTTATACTCAGCAAGCAAAGCGTGAAAAAAAGTAGGGTTAGAAATATACAAATAAAACAATATGTAAAATAAGTAAATAAATCGAGCTTTTTTGGTCCTTCGATTCCCTTATTAATCATAAATATAATATATAATAAGATTCTCTAAAGATTTACAATTTCTATAAGCTGGGAACCACAGTTCCTGGCTTCGGTTTCCGATGGTCGCGTGTGCCTTGGAGGGCGGAGAGGACCGATGTCCACTGGAAACTGGAAAGGGTAACAACGAACCCGGGGCCGGACTTGACCGGACCAGGCCACGAGCTTAAGTGGCTCGAACGCCCTTTAGCATGTGAATTAGGGAAAGGGAAAGGGTTCTCAGCTCACCGTTCACCGTTCACCGTTCGCTTCCAATTAAGTGGAGAGAACTGGAGGTTAAGGTATCAGGTCCCCGGGTTATAGGGGATTTCATGGGCGGTAGTGGGACAACTCTTTCTGGGCATCGGTTAATTGAATCAAGTCACGTGATCGGAATAGGATATATATCGTTGCTCCCACTCCCTAATGAAGTTCTTTGATGAGTGGCCGGCCATGTGTGTGCTGTGTGTTTTTTGTTTGCACCGAATTCGAGTTCCATTCACGTTTTTAATATTGCATGAAGTGCCGGGACTTGGACTTGGTCTTGGTCCTGGTCTCTATTTGCATTTGGTCAGACGGAGCAAAAGGTGACCCCAAACGTCCATGTGGCTTTGGCTCGTCGTCAAAGCGACCGCAGTCCAAGATCTTAAAGAATTTGGAAGCAAGTCGAAGGGATGAGAGAGAGCTTCCTCTCGACGAAACCATTCACAAAGCACTTCAAAAACTGCAACTTGCGGCTGGGAGGAACGAACCACCTCTCTCTCTCTCTGGCTCGGCTGCCAAGTTTTGAGCCAAGAAATCCAAAACCACACGAAAGACTCGCAAAGATGCTAAAAAGGGACCCGAGGTATATGTATTTTGGCTTTGGCTTTTCTTGGGTTTCCCCCCTGCATTTGCCTTTTGTTTTTTCTCGAGCGGTTTCCTTCCCTTCCTTCCCTTTCCCTTCAATTTTCCACACCCATCTGCGGCCCAGGGCCTTTCATCATCTATTACGACACCAACCACACGTAGATGACAAGGTGGCACCCATCCCTGTTTCCCTTTTTTGGGGTTTCCTAAAGACATTTTTAAGGGCAATCCCCGTGCAAATTGCAAGGATTAAATTTCATTTCAATTTAACAAATTGTTGCCAGCCGGCGACGGCGTCCAGTCTGGCCTTTCCTGTGGTCTCCTTCTGTCTCCGAGATGGATCAGCTTTAGGATATTCGAAGGAACAACACAGAGGATTGATGAATTTGTGGAGAAATATAAGGACAGAGCCTAGGGGGCAGGGGTGATGTAATGCAAATAAATATTTAAAAGTCTCTGAAGGTAATCGAATTTTGTTTTGATTTTATTTCGGGGATGAGCTCAGAATCTATTATTATTTAGTGTTTAAATTGGAGGAAAAGTGGAATATATCGAGTTCAATATCATAGAGAAGTATTAAATATAGAAAATTATCAAAATGATGGAAAGAACATCGATAAATTGGTTTTATTTACTGATCAATAAAGGTTCTGTAAAAAGAAGAAATTGCTTCAAGAAAGAACTTTTACTTTAACTAATAAAATGTAACATAAAATGTAGAATTTATAGAGGCACAAAGTAACATGAACTTGTAGCCTTATAACGACCTATTGTGGCTTCCAAATATATAAATAAATATATATATTAATAAAAATACTCTCATGCTCATTGAGCTAAATAAAAAATCAATCCAAAAAATTCCCTTTAACCGAATCAAAATTAATCTTAATTTGATTTCCTCCCCCCAAAGCTGTCAGCGGCAGAAGCTCCCCTCATTTTGCATTCCTTCAAGGACGCAACTAAATAAAACTGATTATCGCGAAATTCACAATTGGAAAATTAAAAAAAAAAAGGAAATGGGGGTCGATTTCACGCATATGTGGCCAGATTTGATTTGCACTCTCATAACTCTCCGCATTCTCCTGTTCCTCCTGCTCCTTTCGCGACTCCTTTTCAGCGGCATTGTTTGTCGTTATTAAATTTGCCAATTTGCTTTTTTCGCTAAGCGAATTAAAATTCAAACACACGCCACGCGGACAGAAAAAAAACGAGGACTCTGAATAACAAAACGAAAACAAAATCGCGGTTAACGATTGCGGGAGGATAAAGGCGAATCAGGTAAAATAATCAAGGATATAACGAATTTATAAGCACACTTTTGTGGGAATTAAAACAAATTATTTGCCGAAATTAATACTTATAATATATGCCTTTAAAAATAAATACAAGAAAGTGAGCTCAGTCTGTAATTAATAATTAAAAGTTAAGCCAGTTAAGGATTCTTTCTGTTGGCGAATAAATAAATAAATAAATAAATGAATAAATAATTAAAAAGATAATGAATCACAGAAAGTATAAATTAACGTTTCAATATATATGAGCAAAAATATGATTTATTTCACCACTAAAATTATTCATTTATTTGATTTCAATATTTTTACGTTAAATAAAATTATTTTTCTATATTTCAAAATTTAATAAATCAAAGTTTACGATATTTTTGATATGATATTGTAGCTTTTCTACGCTTAATTCCCTATGAGATCTGCAAAATTATTTATTAATTAATATTTAAAAGGATAATGAATCACTGAAACTTAAGATCGAAGAATAAATTAATGAAAATATGATGTATCTCACCAATAAAATTATTCATTTATTTGATTTCAATATTTTTACGTTAAATAAAATGATTTTTCGATATTTCAAACTTTAATAAATCAAAGTTTACGATATTTTTGATATGATATCGTAGCTTTTCTACGCTTAATTCCCTTTGAGCTCTGCAAAATATATTTTTCTTTCAAGTAAGAGTATTGCAAAGATCCGCAATATGAAAACCGCGATTTTTTTTTGCTTGCTTGCTCCCCGGGGATGGATGTCCTTGTGCCTGTGTGTGCATGTCAAAATAAACAAGTTTGTGTCACTGCAGAAATGTTCATTTAATTTGCTCAGCGATGACGAGGACGACGATGAGGCCAACACACGGCAGGCAAGTCAGAGGAGGAGTCGGAGTAGCAGCAGGAGAACCTTCCCCCACTCCACCAGTAAACAAGGACACATCGCGGTCGCAGGAAAAAACGCGAATTCCGCCAGCGAAAAGGTACGGTACCCGGAAGTTGCCCAACGGAAGGTGGCTACTGAACCTGAAAAGTGGTTAAATTACAAATTATCCACGCCAGCTGGGCGCACCCAAGGTAGTGGCAGGACGAGGGTCAGGTCTGGGTACTGGCAGCGGATCCTGCCGCCGCCAGTTGAGAAGTTAAGCACTCGAATATGAAGAATTATGCGCAACGGGGGACGCGTCCGTTTCGTTCAGTTCCTGAAAAAAAACTTAAAGTCAGCTAAAAATCCAGGCAAATCTCCGAGAGCGCGACACACCAACCCACTCCTCCTCCTCCCTCTCCCTCTTTTTTTTGGCCATAAATCAAGCATAGACAGGCTCCGTAGCAGCAGCAGGCTGCTGCTTCCCAAAATTCAAGGAAAAACATTTGGTGCCGTGGAGAGGAAGGACCAGAATCCTTACAGGCAGAGAAATAATGTATAAAAGTGTGAAAAACCACGAACTACACTACGATAAAAGTTAACAATAAAAGAAACTAGTTGCAATATTTCACCGTGACAAAATATATTCATAATTCTAAACAAAGAACCCTCCAAAAGACATAATTAATTCAGAATATATTAATTAAAGAATCCTGTAATTTTAATTCAGAAAATATCAATTAAAGAATCCTGATCCTTTAGGTGTAGCTACACACACACACACACAGGTGCTTCCTTTCAATTTACACATGTGAATTAAGGTTTTAAAATGGCTTGACAAAAAGGAGAAGCCGGTGCTTCGGTCCGAAGTGTCCTTAGCACCCTGCCCTGCCCTGCTCCTCCTCCCAGCCGTAAGTCATTGTCATGCCCATGTGGCCCCAACAAAACAGAAAAAAAAGAAGCAAAATATAAAAATAAAAAGGGAAGGAGGAGGTGGTGGAAAGGAATGCCCGTGGCAAAGATTAACCAGCTGAGCTACTGGCCTCCCTGCCATCTCGCATTGCACAGGAGCAGGAGCAGGAGCAAGGAACAAGGAACACCAACTAGGAAGTCGCCCTAATACACTCAGATCGAGACACACACACACACACACTCCACTCACGTAAGCGCTTGTAATCGATTTTTGATTGAATATTGCTACGGCACCCGTGCTCCCTTCTGTGCAATGTCCTTCCTATATGCCCAATCCCATATCCTATAGCATCCCGCATCCCATATACAGTGGCCGGGATCTCGGCATGTTGTCACACACATGTCGCTCGTTATAAATTTTCCGCCTTTTCAAATATCAATAACTGTAAATATTATGAACACGTTCGCTTATGGGCTTAGCCATGGCTTTCTTTTTCTCTTTTTTTTTCTTTTTGTAACCATTTCCCCTTTTGCATTTTGCACGCTTCCCATTTCCTTATTCAATATATATATATATATTTTTTTTTCGCTATTTGTTTGGCCCTTTGACATGCCAGGTTCGCCTGCTTTTTGCACGGTGCTACAGTGGGTTAAGTAAGCAGGTTAAGGGGGTTAAAAAGTGTGAGAAAAACTGATATTTTGTATTATTTAAATTATTTCGAGTTCTTTTCGAACAATTAAACATTTTGTACCCATAATATGATTAATTAATAACATAAATATAAATAAATTTATAGAGAATATATTGAATCCTTCCTTTATATTTTATTATTTATTAAAGAAAATTTACAGAATGATTTTATTGACTATTTAAAACTATTCTTATATAACGTTAAATCCTTCCTTTATATTTTAAACTATTCTTATATAACGTTGAATCCTTCCTTTATATTTTTTTCTTAATCAGAGAACATTTACTGAATGATTCTATAACAAATTTAAAATATTCTTCAATAATAATATTCTTAAATAACATTTTACAAATATGGTCTTTCCTTAACCCCTTTTAACCCACTGTAACCCCCACTTAACCGCCTTAAAGAGCTAATCCCATTGAGGGCTCATATGTGGGACATCCGTGCGACAGGTTGGCTTATATATCCTTAAAGCCCAGCCCCGCATTATTCCCCCCCCCCTTTCGCAGCGGCCGCATAAATCCAAATATGATCACTTCATAATTTGACATTGATAGATGAGTGTGTGAGTGGAGAGAGAGTGTGTGTGTGTGTGTGGAGGTAAACAACAAGCTGGAAAGGCTGGAAAATAAAATAAAAACACAACAAAATCCAGGAGAGCGGAAAAAAAGGGGTAAGTCCGACCTGCGACGACACTCAATCATTTTGGTGAAAGGCAGAGCGGTGCTTTGATGGTTGTTTGATTTCTTGTTTTCCAACGATTGATATTTTATCGTTTTTATGGCCAACCCCTTCGCGTGTGTGCTGTGTGTGTGTTTAACCCCTTTTTTGCTATATATGTGTGGTTGCCTAATAGATTTTTTATGATCTGTTCTGGGCCCAGAGGCCTCCTCCTTTATTGATATATATTTCGCGTGCATGTAAACAAGCAAATAACATTAATAATCCACCAACTTCGATGTCTTGTGTAAAGTAAAGATGTGTGTATATGTGTGCGACAAGTGTTGGTATCAATAATAAAAGCATATTATCATCGTTATCTTCATTACAATCATCATCATCATCATCATTGTTGTTGTTGGGGCCAACTTAGGAGTTAAGTGTAACTGCAGGTCAAAATCCTGCCTGCACTCCGAACCCTTTAACCCGCACACACACGCAGAGGAAGAGAGAGTGAGAGAGAGACCCCCTCAGGGGCCAAAAGGGTTAATGGCAGTCCCCCCCCAGAAAACAATGCAGGCCGAATTTCCAGACACACACACACACACACGCAGAGAGAGGTCGTGCCCGTAGCCCTTGAGCGTCATAAATTAACCCTTTTGTTAATTGATACAAATACAATTAATGGGCGTGTGTGTGTGTGTGTACCTGTGTGTGCGGCTACTTAACGGTAACTAAGCAAACACAACAACACCAAGAGCAAGAGCAGTTGGGCCAGCAACCGTGACGTTGCACTAGAAAAAAAATCTATAAACATAGTTGAGTACAGAGACTCTCCAAATGCTACTAAAAATAAACTCTCTACTCTCGCTCTCTCTTGCTTGTGCAATCGTGAAAGAGAGAGATGGATCTTTCTGAAGAGTAAACGGTCTTAAGAGAGCGTAAGAGAGATGGATCTTTTTGAAGATTAAACGGTCTTAAGAGAGCGTTAGAGAAAAGTATCTCTTTGTTATGAAGATGACCTTGAACTTAATTTAAGGTTTAAGATCTCTTTAAAGTATTTTCTTAACTTAAAAACCTTTTTCTCATTCAAAAGGAAACAGTTTTAGGTAAGAAGCCTAAATATAAAATATAAATAAATAAATAATAATAATACAAGAATAAACTATTAAATATTTCTCATAATTTATTTTTCCTTTCGAAATAAACAACCTTTTTTTTGCTCACTGTTGAACCTGAAGCCATATCAGTAAGCAGCACCATTTGATTGCAATCCTAATTATTGCTTAAAACAATTAACATTTCAATGTGTAATACAACACAATGAGGAGGCCCACACACGCACACACGCAGAAGGACACGAGGTGGCCACAGGATATGCATAAATGCAACAATACGATACGATGGCGATACCCCTTGGTCAGCCGGCGCGTGCAGCTGTTAATAGAGTGTGCCACACACCCCGCCTACCCGTTGCCACGAAAAGGACGAAGGAACGAAGGACGAAGGTGCTGCTGTTTGCCCCAGAAGTTGCGCCAAACTGTGGTTTGTAATATGCTTATTTTTATTATGAAATAATTAATAGATCTTAACTATTTTTATAGAGAAAATTAACCACAGAGAAGTTGATTTAAGCGAAAGATTCCTTATAACTCCTTTACCTATAAATATTTTTAATAAACAATTTAATATTGGTGTAATTTACGGTACTTGAAGATACTGATATTACAGAAGTTATTCATTATTTTCATTACATTTTCACAACTTAATCCCCACTGTGCGTGTCCAGCGGACAGCGGAAGTTGCCAGTTCGATATCGTTGTCCGTGTATCATTACGCTGGCCACTTCGCTGCTCCTGGCGGAAGTCGTAATTACCCGTGGACGAGGTACGAGGACATCATGCGAGGATGTGCATGTACACGTATGTAAATGCAAATGTGTAAATGGAAATGTAAGTGCCTGGCCCCAAAACCAAACTGGCCGCCAGCAAATTTAATGAACTCAACGCGTGTATGCACAGTAAAAAATTAGTTTAAACGGTAAAATATATATAGTACATTAAAGAAAACTGGTTTAAATCAAGTTTAAGGTGAGATATAACAAAGTTCAAGAGGTTTTCTTACAGGTTTTAAAGGGAAAAGCTCTAATTACTGAAAGGAAACTTGCTTGAAATGAAGTAAAATAAATACAAACATTTAAGTGAATTCCTTTGTCTAAATACATTTTTTTTTCTAGTGTAAGCACATGCATGCCACGTCTAAAAAGTGGGCGTGGCATTGTTGACCACTTTGTTTTAATGGGCGCTCGCTGAATGCTGTTATTAAATGTGGCCCGCGTCTGCTTATTAACTGTTCATCGTTCGGGCCCTTTGTTGTTGTGGTCTGGAGCGTACTTCAATAGGTTCTCCTCGAAGTCCTCGTCCTCGGACAGAGGAAGGAAAGAAGGAAGGGAAAGGGAGACTAGAGTTCACCCCAAGCCTAATTACAGGCTGGTAAACCATTAATCTATTAATGCACACAGCAAGCAACTTGGCCTTCGAGAAGAAGCTGTCGAGGCGCGCTCAGCTCATGCTGTGTGCTTCACTTTCTTCTTCTCCGCCTCTCAGTCGCTTTCTGGGCCAACGCATTTCCGTTTCCGCTTCAATGGCAGGACACAACCCCCCTACGTCCCCCCTCTTCAACCCCCTTCCAAACGGAACGAATGGCGGTAATGACTTTTCATTCTCGCCCAAGATAACGCCAACATTTCTCTGGCTCTTTCGCTTTTTCGGCTTTTCAGTTTTCAGTTTTCAGTTTTTGGAAAATAATCAAAGGCAGTTTGATGGGGGGGGGGGGGGGGGGGGGGATGGGGGACAATGGACAGACAGTCAGTTAGCTATCGGCGCTGGCAGTCTTACTCCCCCCCGCGAATCTCCTGCCCTTCGGCTAACTCCGGGTAATGAACGCAATAAACGCAACCGAAAAATTTCAAACTCTCACACGAAACTACGAAATACAGAACAGAGAAAAGTGCCCGGAGGTGTGGGGGGGGAGAGAGCGAGAAATGGGTGGATTTTCGCCAAGCAAAAAGGGGTCCACGATAGTGTCCTGAAAGGAGCTCAGGGACGGGGGCTCGAAGGTTGAGGAACAGGAAGAGGAACCGCGGAGCAAAGTGCGGACTATCTGCGCCATCAGCGAACGCGCTCGACCAGAAAAAAGGGGCACCAAAAACCAAACCAACCAACTGCGTGGCACAGTGGCACGAAAAATCTTATTAATGTTTAAAGTTTTGGACAAGTATCCACTATTTATAGTTACTCTCTCAAAAAGTAACTATTTTTTGTCTTAATTAATAAAATAAAATTCTGTAACAACGGATTTTTGGTGATCAAAGACAGATCTTGAACTAAATTCATCATTCAAGAGAGTTCTTTTGAAAATGAGTGTCTTTGTTTAAGAATTTAGTTTGTTTTCTGTAAGTTTTATGTACTCTATAAAGATAAAAAATAAAAAAATAAATAAATAAAATTGTTAATAGTGGCGCCCAACGTGGGGCAGAAGAAACTGTATTAAAAGTGTTGAATTTCTTACTATTTTCATCCGATTTTAGACCATTGTACGCTACTGCAGTTAGTCATAAGCAGGCACAGGCACAGGCACCAGGAGTGCCACTCGCAGGACCCTCACACACACAAACACACACACACAACTTTAGAAAGGAGGTTAGGGCGAAGGCAGACAGAGGCTGGCTGGCTGGCGTTTTGTAGTGCGTTTTGTTGCCATTTCCGGGCAATGGGCAGCATTGCGAACGCCGGCGCCGCTGTCTGTTCCAGCTGCCAGTCACCCATCCTCCATCCCCCCACAGAAGTAACCCCTTCTCTCCGCACAGCACCCTGTGGTTTTTGTTGTTGTGTGTTTTGCATAGACAGCAAAGACCGTCGACAACGTCGACTAATTAACTGCGATTATTACGGTCATTACGTGGGATTTCCTTTGCGTAAACATCTTGAATTTTGGCGCTCTCTCAGCAGCATTCCTCCTCCGACACCAGTTTTCTTTGGTTTTTGGGGAGTTATATGCCGACTAATGGCTGTTACCAATCCCCCATTCCACTTCCAAATACCAGACATTAAAGCAAATTAACCCTCTCTCTACGGTAACCCTATCCACAAGCCAAAAGTCATTTGTTGTGCAATGTGTTCTCCATGTGGAGGTGGCAGTTTAAAAACCAAAACAAAAATCAATACAGAGAGACCGAAGACCGAAAGAAAGGGTTATAGCTAGCAGACAGCAACTTTCGCTGTCTGATTAGGAAGAGACACGCCAGGGCTAAAAGGCTAATGGTTATGACTCTGCGGTGGCCAAGATGACAGCGCCTTGACTTTAGCTTCATCTTCAGCTTCACTTCAATTCGGCATTGGCTTAAAGACTCGACCCGAAACGAATTGAACCCTCGGCCCCCGCATCGTTGCCATTTTGGCCAGGACATTAGCCTGTAACCGTTGGGGCCACAAAAGGTAAATGTCTACATCCACAGTCAACCTTAAGATTACTCAATTAATGCACTTTAAATTTGGCAAAGCAAGGAAGGAGTCGAAGGAAATGTCCTTTGAGCTAAACTATACTCCTTGACACAGCTTTTAGGAGAGTATTTCAATTATTTGACAAGCTTTAAACTGCAATTTTATCTTGTAATTTATTGAGAAAATTTAATAACTAATCCTTTGATATGTAATTTAAACCTTATAACAAAAACCTTTAAAATAACTTAAGGTAAAAGTAGACAATCCTTAAATTATGATGTGAAATTTAATTTATTTAAATTATTTGACAGGCTTTAAAGTGAAATTTTATTGTGTAATTTATTAGGGAAATTTGATAAATATTGAGAACTGTTAAAATTTAATCCCTTCTTCCCCTTTTCTCCCAATTCTTTGCTTTATTTTTTTATGTACGAAAGCCACATAATGTCTTGAAACTTTGATCGGTCCATTTTTAGACCCCACAAAATAGTTTCAATTGAGAAGAAGCACACTCTCTGGCATCCAATCAATCGACAAAGTCCAAGTAAGGACGAAGGACGTGCTTGCCGGCTGCTCCAACGACTTTGTCTTGCTGACGCTAGTTTAGGAGCTGCGTAATCTAGTTTCCAGCGAAATTCAATTAGTTCCCAGGATCTTAAAGCGGTGCGCAGGACCTTCATCATGTTGCTCTTGCAAACTGATATGAATTTCCATATTGACAGCCGGCGACAGGACTGCGACTGCGAGTCCAGGAAGTTGTTGCGCCGCACTTGTGGCTGCTGTTCAATTTCGGCGGCCGTTGTTTTACGAAACGAAAAAAATACAACCAAATTTTTGGGCCAGCCCACACACACACACATACACACATTCAATTTTTTAATAAGCCTCGCAAACGGGCCACGGAGAGAAGTACAAAGCAAATATTAATAACTTGCAAGCAAGGCCCTGACCATCGCCGAAAAAAAAAGCAAGCTATAAACAAAAAGAAAGCTTATGGTGTAGTGTGGCGTAACGACTAAGAGATGCTCTATTATTTGAGTTGGTTTAAGAATTAGATTTAGATTTATTTTCTTAATAATTCTGTAAACTGTGCGAGGCATTTATAAACTTTCCTTGTTATTATTTATCACAATATTCTTCAACTTTAAAGGATAAACAAACTTTCAAAAACATTTCCCAATACTCTTAAAAATACCCTGCATTTAAAATGAGACGTGCAACATCTTTTTTTTATATATAAATATACATTTTTTTTAACACAAAACTCCATCTCTCCATCTCCAGGTCTTCTTTTTTATTTTTTGGGCAGCGTCTGCGGCTTGGAGGACCAAGTAAATATCAATATTTTCCAATGGGGTTGGCTTTTTTTTTTGTTGCCGTCTCTGGAGGACGACATGCATCATAAAGTGCACGGACGAAGGACTGACTGACCACTCTGGCCAGTGGAAAAATCAAGTTAAGGCAATTAATTGCCACAAAACAAGCAATTAGCTGGCAAAGTTTACCGTAAGTGTCTAAACAAGAGAGGTTGCTGCTGCAGGCCCGCCCATTTTTCGGACAACAAAAGGGTTACTTGATTTGACTACTTTGAATGCTTGACACTTTTGCACAGGATGCAAGGAGCAGCAGCTTGTTTTCCTTGTTGTGTCACAACATCCGCCCTGAAATAATTTTCCAGGCCAGCTAGCAAGGAAGGATCGGGGGCTAAAAACTAGTGGACAAGTGTGAACAAGATGTTTTAGGCCGGCGGGACAGCTGGACGGACGCAGCATGTTGACACCAATGCCATCAGCCTTGCCGGAGTAAAACGAAAATGAAAACTTCAAAGTCACAGACGCAGGAACCATGAACCTGGACAGTAGCTGGTCTCCGGTTTAGTTTGTCGTTTTCATTCAGTCATTAAAAACCCTTGTCAAGTGCTGGGCACTAGCAAGACATCCTTTTGCCTCTGCAACGCATATCCTCCTCTGGCCTAACCACACCAGAGACCGAGGACGGACACCTGCAAGAAACGATTTTCATAGTCCACTTTCGGGGCTTTCAGCCGGCATTTAAATTAGCTCAGCCTCAGCCTCAGATTTCTCCTCCTCTCCTTCTCCTTGAGAGAATTTGCATTTCACTTTAAGTGTTTGTCAATGTCCCGGGTCTCCTTCCCTTTCAGATTTCCAGAGCTGAAGCTTTAACCCTTTCGGTTTAATTGAATTGATGGATTTGTTGTTCGTGTGCTTTAAGAAGGTCCTTGCCAGGGACTCGGCGCGATTAGCAGGAAATGCGTGTGGCACTCGCAGCCCCCGCCATTTCTCGAAAATTATGAAAAGTAAGCCATAAAATCTTATTTTTACTTCCTCTAGATCCACCTCCATCCTCCATCCCCCATCCCTGCAAAACCAAGGGGGTTGGTTTGGAAAATTTCGGATACAATTTTAATTATGGCAACCGTAAGCTTTCGGTTGTAAATATTTGAGAATGCCCGATAACGTCGACGATTTTCATAAATAATACAGCCGCCTCGCAGCGGCAGCAGCAGCTGGGGGGCGTGGTGGAGTGCCTGCTGCCCCGATAAGGGTTATGCGTGTGCCGCCAGTGTTCCCTGTTCCCTTCCTTCTCTGTGTTTGCTCTGTTTAAAGACAAAAGGATTGGCTCTTTTCGCTGTGCGTGAGGCCACCCTACACTGCACAAAACATAGACTAGTAAACCATTAATAAGAAAGTAAGCAAAAGAAAACTATTTACTTGAAAATAAATAACAAATAAATACAAATAAAATATACAAAATGTGATTAAAGATATCTAAAAATTAATAACGAGACAAGAAATGAGTTTGAACTATGAAAGCACAAAAAAAGGGAATATATTTTCAAAGACAAAAGGCAGGTAGCACTTCTAACCTTACCAATTTTTATTATTAAATTATTAAAGACAAAAGGCAGCTCTAAGCTTACCCATTTTTTCGTAAATTTAGCTTTATATTCAACATATTTCCCACAGTGTAGCCTCCTGCCTGTTGTCTGTGTGACAGCGCCTGGGCCTTAGTATCCGAGTATCTTTATCTCAGGCTGCGGCTGTTTGCTCGCCTTCTGATTAGACCGCCAGACGGAGGCCACTCTGCTCCTTCTCCCTCCCCTTTATACCTCTTTCACTCCCCCCCCAGACCCCCCACCCTCGCTCAGCGCCCCCTTACGCCGAGTACCCGCAGCAACATTAGCGGCATCTCAGCATTTGATAAGCGAGAGGCGAGCATAAGGCAAACAGGAGACACGCCGTCACTGAGAGAAAATTCTAGAGAGTTGAACAGTAGGGATTGGAATGGGAAAGAGAAAGGATAAAAGAAAATCTTAATATCAAAAAGAATTCACTTAACAAATAATATTAAATGAAGTATTTTGATATTAAGATTTTAGATATTATTGAAAAATACATCACAAATATTTATTCGATCCTTTTCCCGTATAAAGTGTTCAATATATATCACAAAGGATATAGATTAATGATAGATAAAGTGATGAATAACTTTATATTTTCCACCAACCTTGAAAATGAGGCATTCGAAAAGATATTTATGGCCAGAATATAATTAACTCCCTTTTTTCTCTCGCTGTCTTTAGACCCTCCCCGCCCCCATCTCCCTGCTGGTGGCACGCGTTGCCGCAACCCTTTCTGCCCGCAACATCCACATCTTCATCTTGAGTTTTAAAGCTGCAGCTTGGAGCTCCTTGTGATCTGTGATTTGTGTGTGATTTTTCCCGCAGCACACACACAGTTTTTCATCGTTTTTTGTGTCTTTGGAGCAACAACAACAACAGAAACAACATTCATCATCAATGATGCCTCCGGAGCAGCCCGCATCTTAATTTTCCCCCATCCAAAGGCAAACAACATCACGCCGCCTCACATGGGCCACGCCCTCGCCCTCCCCCGCCCCATTTCCCTGGGGAAAATCCTGGGCAGACAGTTTTTGACGAGCACTTCTTAATTTATGATAAGGGTTTTCGGGAAAATTGGAAAATGTTCAAATGTGGGAGCCCGAGAGAATGGGTTAAGGCTAAAAACGAACCTACGGGTCTGGGTGGAATTTTTGTCGGCTATATAAAGAGTATATACTCGCCTTTACATATATATTTTTTCTGCCTTCGTAATGAGCTGCAAAAGCATTTGAATTATTTTAACCCCGACGACATTATGCCCTTGAGATCAACACACACACACGACGAGGAGGACGGACTGACTCACACCCCTCGCACGTTGGTGAAATTTGATTTAGGATTTTTAATTTCATGTGTGTGTGCGTGTGCTGCTGCAAATCCTTTTTTACTCAGCATAATTAAAAAATATATACACACACACACGCGGTGGCTCCTTTTTCGAAAATTAATTAAATTTGCACACATTTGCAGGGGCAGCCCGAGAGCCAGCGAGTTTCCTGGCAATTAAAAAGCTTTTACAGCAATCAAAAGTTGCAAATGTGCGTGGGATGACACTTTCAAGGCTGTGCCCAGTCCATTTTCCCCAACTCTTGGCACTCCATCAAGCGGCTGGCCCCGATAAGACCGTCAAGCTGTTTATAGTTTTAAACGCTTCGCCATTTGCATATGGACGAGCCTGGTCTTGCCCTCAAGTAACACTCAAGCGGCCAAATTCCCATGATAAAGAACAGAAAACCATTTCCCCCCAAAACATTCCCCATTTATGCTTGGAAAATACACTCAACATTTGACCGGCGGGCAGTGATTTAAGTGGAAAGAGCAAAGGCACAAGTCAGCTTAAGGCAAGACATGAAACCAACAAGAACATTGCCAGTTTTCCACTCAGAAAAACATAACTCAGCTTAATGCTACAATTTTTCTTTAATCTATAACTGATTGTTACATTTAAAGAGGTTTTAGGAAGGAAATAGTATCAGGAAACGTTCTGTTTTGCGGTGCTACATTTCAGGAGCCAAAAAGCTGTTTTAACTAAGTATTTTATCTGTCAAAATATACTCCAGTCTATCTTCGAGTAAGCAACTTATTTACATAAATATTTTCAAGTGTAGCCATGACAAAGCACAACAACTGAAAGGCGAAACGCAAGCCCTCGGTTCTTGGTCATGTGTCTTACGCTTAAGCGAATTATGAAGTGACCCAGTGAACATAAAAATTTATTGCCTCGAAATAAAAATCAGCGTAAAAGTCTGTTCAGGACGCAGGACAGAGTTCCGTTCTGTACGGATGGAGGAGAGATGAAATCAGCATGTGAAAAAAAAGGACATGCTGGTCGCCCCGCATGGATGCCCGCCAGCAGCAGCAGCAGCAGCAACAGACAGGGACAAGAAAGTCCTTTTAATCTTAACACATATCATCATGATAACAATTTGGTCACTTTAAGTGAGGCAAATTTATTTATAAGCCTCATCCTCATCCATTCCCCGCTTTCTCACCCTCAGCATCTGTCCATCTTTATTGTTGTAGCTCTATCAAGGCGCCGCTGACTGGATTTCTTGCTTTTTTTATGCTACAGTGGAGATAAACTTGTTTCAACACTATAAAATAAATTATTTTACTTGTTTTTTAGGAAGTAACTTAAGTTTTTAAAGAAGGATTAGCCATAAACTGCAACCAACTGCAACTCAATTATTTAGGAAATAATTTTCATGTAAGCAATAATCTTAAAAATCTAAACTATAGAAGTAAGAAACTCCTTTAAGGAGACTTCACTGTTTAGAGAATATATGCGAGGCATTCTTTTCCATTTTCCCTTTTTTTCGGGTCATGTTTTTATTGTTGTTGATATTGCTGTCGTAGCTCTTGATTTTCCTTCTCCCCCCCCGGTCGGTCGGTCGGTCGATTGGTCTCTGTTGTTTGGTGTTTTAGTAAATTGAAGCAAAATGCGCTTTGATGTCCTTGTTACACACAGGATGTCCATCCGCCGCCGCCGCCATCCCACCACTCTCTCTCATGTGTAATCGTGCTTTATGTACCGTTACGCACTCAACTTTCTTATCCACTCTTGTGGCTTTTTTTTTTCTATTCTGTTTGCCGGAAACAAAATCATGTCCAGTGATTTTTTTATTAGGCCCACCCCCCCAAAGAAAACGACATCCTTACGTCCTTACGTCCTTACCCCGTAATGTCCGCACGCGTGTGCAAATATTTGTAATTTTATTACGCACTCAAGCACTCATAAATAAACAATTACATCAGTTAAGAGATCGCCGCCTCCCCCTTCGACCGCATTCCAATTGCCAATTATTTATAGTTATGTTTCCTATTAGTCGCAGCTAATGGCAACGCCCCTCGATCCACAAGGATTTTTCCCTGGATTTTACTTGATTTTCTAGATTACCCCCCCTTCCTTTCCCCCCTTCCTAATCTCGGTTGTTGTTGTTGGCGAAAAATGGCTAAAAACGAATTTCGTGTTTTGCATTTGCGCTGCTTGCTGTCAAGCTGCAGAGAAAGGGGTTCCACCGTCGTCGAGCTCTGTGTCTGCACTGATTCAAAAGGTTTTTAACATGTCTGAGCACGCAACGTAATTTTAGTTTAATTGGGTAATTATGCGCATACAGAGAGAGCGACGACGGTTTCTTAGGTGTTCGTCGTTCGCCGTTGGTTTGTTTGGAGTGAGTTTTTGGGGGATATGAGAAATCGTGACTCGTGACTCAAGTCGATTTTGTAGTTTTAGCACACAATAAATATGCTATAATCGGGCAAGGTGTTAACTTTAACGGAATGCCAAATCTCGGTTTGGTAATAGAACATGGAATAAATATTTACAAGTTTAGTGTGGGAAGCTAAGATTGTTAACTTAGCGCCACTGTCCCTGTTCGGGCGCCACTGTCCCTGGTCGGGCGCCACTGTAACCATTTCTGTTTCTTAGGTTTGTGTAATTTTAAGCCTAATATTATTAAAACAGAGAGAAGAGAGAGATGCATCTGTTGCTAATTTACAAAATATTCTTTATATTTTAAAAACTATCGCCTGACCCAATCACGCTGCCAGCGCTAATGCCAGAGGTGGAGGTAAGTAGCCAACGGCAGATCCAAAATTTAAACAGTTTGTTTGCTTCGCATGCAAATGCAACTCATCCAGACGACCGTGCGAGAGAGAGTGAGAGAGACAGCCAGCTCTAGACGCCATAACTAACGGTAAGATGAATCCGCTAGCGAAGCCAGGCATAAAGAAGAGAAGGGAGAGCAGGAGCAGTCACAATGTCAGCGGAAAGCGGCAAGCGGAAACGGAAGTGCATGCAGTTTGAAGGGGGCACGAGCAGCGGAAGTTGTCGTTTTGGCACAGGAAATGGGCGCAGGGGGGCGGCGGGTGGTTACCCAAAACTACGCTCCATGCTCGGCTGACTTTCCCTTTGGCTTGCTTGTTAATTTATGTGCACAGTCGGCTAAAACGCAACGTATGTACATATATACCTTGCAGACTTCCTTTAATTATGACCAGAGTTAAGGGTAGCGGAGACGGATCGGAGCTTGGCAATCACATCAAGGAAATCCCTTCCAAAACTCTTGCAAAAACTCTCTCTCTCTTTAAGAAGAAACAAGGAAGAAACTCACATTTTTGACCCCGAAAAATTGGGCCAACAAGTTGGTGCGAACGAGATGGTATACACACACACACACACATATTCTAAACTTTGCTGCTCTCGCCATCTTGCCTGTCTCTTTTCATTGTTATTATTTGCCGGCGCGAAAGTTTTAATTTTTATTATTAACTACGAAACTTTTGCCGAAAAGGCGCAAAACTTAAAAAAAAAAACAAGAAATCAGGAACAAGAAAAAGCTAAAGAAAGCGACAGACAGAGGGAGAGCGCGCTATGCCGGGAAGACGTGTGCGAAAGAGACGGTGGACAGACGGTGCGAGAGAGATGGTTAGATAGACAGCGGACAGACGGGGCGCCAAAGGGGTGTTCCTTCTGCTGCCGCTCGAGCGTCAAAGTAAAGTTTTAAAGCAAAGTTTTTCGGCGTTTCCCCGCGTAAAACCCGGGGACGCAACGCCCCCCCTCGCTGTCCGCTTTAAGAACCCCGTAAAGTATAACTTTGTTTTAGGTTTTTGGGGTTTCCCCCCCCCCTCTCGCCACGCTTCTTCCATATGATTTTCCCCTTTGCTGCCCAAGTTGCCACTTTAACTTGTTCTTCTTGTACTTGTTCTTGTTCTTGTTCTTGTTCCTGTTCTTATTCTTAGACATTTGCCATAGCCCAAAAATCGGGCAAGGTCAGGGACAAGGCCTCCTGCTCTCTCTCTTTCTCTCTCTCTCCCTTTCTCTCTTACGACTTTGGTTTAAGTTTGGTCTCAGTTTCGGGTTTTCGGGTTTTCACAAGTTTTTCCCACCAGAAGACAATTTGCATGACACATTAAAGGGCTGCGCGATTATGATTCTTCAAATCGATTATTTTCAACACTTGGATAATAATAATTATAGTGTCTGGACTAGGGGGCGAGACCAGGGTCAAATTCAGATTCAAGTTTGGCTTTAATTCATTGGTTTGCTCAGAATGTCCTTTACAAACATTTTAAAAAGTTAAAGAGCAGGAAATCAAAGAGAATACTGAATAATAGAAAGGCTTGGATTCAACGGATTCCTAAAGTTTTCAGTTATGAAATAGAGAAGCATTCTTTGATTTTTAAAGTTCGCCAAGAAGTTCGAATGAAACTGAAGACACGTTCTATATTTAATTTCTATAACTAAATTTTCTTTTCGAACCAAGAAAGCTGTAAAATAAATTGTACATTTTAAAGACTACAACTTAATGAGAGCCCCGATTGAATTCAATGTTTTTTAGCTCAAGTTGGACGACTTTTTCAGATAGTATACACTGGGCTTGACCTTTCGACCAGGCACACGCACATTATTTATGCTGCATTTAACTTTGGTTTTTGGCTACGGCTTCCCATTCCCCTTTGCCACTTCCATTTCCATTTCCATCCATTTCCCTCCAACTCCTCTCCTTGGCCATTTTTGGGAGTGCCACTGTTTTGCGGTCGAAATCCATGTTGGTCAGCAGAAGCAGTCCAGAGGGTCAGCCGAGGGAAATTAAGTAACACTTACAATGCAAACGGGTTCGTATTCAAATTCGCATTTCATTCCATTCTGGGACGCACACAGCACACACAGCACACGCACAACGGGGGGGCTCTTTTTTCCAGTGACCGAAAATTGAAAAACCGCCTGCAGTTGTGAAATGTTCAGGCGTGAAAACCCCGATTGAGGTTAGGACCACCCTCCTCCTCATTTCCGCATATAAGCCGCACTCATTTATAAAAGCCAAAGTGTAAATCTGCTTTTCAGTGCCTCGTGTGTGTGTGTCTGGCATTTGTTTTGCCACATCCAGCATCCAGCCAGCAGAATCCACTTCAGGACCAAAACCCTCTGTCTCGGTCTGGATGTGTGCGGGATTCATTAACATTTTTTCCATTTACGATTTTCACGCGTTTTTTAATGGCATAAATCTCATACATATGCAATTTCCACACGTTTCCCCCGGTTTTGCCAATTCGGAAATTATTGCCGAAAGGAAAAGCCAAAAACAATCTTCAGACAGGTGCTGTTTTTTTTTCTGTTTTTTTGTATTTGTATTTTTCCGCTGTTATTCATTTGCATCTGGCGGTAAAATCCAGAAGGAAAAACCAAATTACCGCATTTGGAAAAATAAATACTTGGGCATAATGCGGCTTAAATACAGTGGAGAGAAAATCTAAAGCAGAAACTGTAGAAAATTAAATACATTTCTTAGATAATTCTAATAAAATAAATATGATATATGCTCTTGGAAAATTGGCGTAAAATAGATTATAAAAATTATTATAAACATAGAGAGAGCACTCAAACTGGGCATCCCTGTCGTGCGGCTTAAATTCTACAGAGAACAGTCTGTAGTCCAAAAAATATAAAGCAAAAACTAAAGAGAATTAAATACATTTCTTAGATAATTCTATTCAAATAAAAATGATATATGCTCTTGGAAAACTGGCGTAAAATAGATTATAAAAATTATTATAAACATAGAGAGAGCACTCAGACTGGGCATCCCTGTCTTGCGGCTTAAATCCTACAGCTCGCAGTCTGTAGTCCAAATAAAGAAAGAGATTTTTAAATTTCTTCTCAAGGATGTGCTCCTCTAATGTCTCAATCCCAGGCCCCGAGTGTGTGCTGGCTGGCGCAGTCACTTAAATGCCTCACTCCCCATGTATATATTGTTTTTATTTTCTTTTTGGGGAAACACCGCTGCCACCGCTGCTTATCCCGCTGCTAAATTAATTCAAATTAATTCACTTGCGTCGCAGATGTTTCGGCTCAAATTTTATGCGCGAATTTCGTTTTACACCAAAACCATTTGGCGGCCAACGTGGAACGTCAACAAATTCGTTGGCTCCTTCAGAAGGATAATGGCTTTCCTTTCTTATAGAAGACAAGGATGTAGTATTTCCAGTTCCATAATATTTGAGGCAACACTCGTAAATACTCGCTGGAAAATGGGAATTTTCTACGAATAGTATGGCGAAACTCTTTCGTTTGCTATTGCTTGTACATTGCAGGCAGCACGAAGGAGAGAGAGAGAGCGTAGGCTTTAAGAAAGTGTACTTATGGGGAGAGAGGAACATTTAAGTGACCAAATTTGACATCTTTCTAAGCTGCACAATTACCAAAAACCGTTTAATATTAAAGTGGCAGTGATTTTCCTTCCAGTGGCAGTGATTTTTCCTCCAGATAAATAGTAAACCGCAAAACCCATTGGATTGGAACCGCCTTCCGCCGCTTTATCCACTTATTGGCCGACGCCCCCTATTGTTCCAATAGCCCCATATAACACGCCCCGCGTCAACATGGAAAATAAGAAAAAAATAAGACGGGGAAAATAAGGAAAACAATGGCTGAATAAAGAAAACGTGGCGAGATGAAGGAAGAGAAAAAAAAAATACAACCAAAACAAAAGCCAAGGCGCAAATGGAAAAAAATTCCGTTGTTCCCCGAAATTGAACTTCAATTTCAATGAATGACGCAACAGAGTCGGAGAGGGGGGAGGGGAGAGGAGAGAGAATCGTCAGCAAATGCGTTAATTCCATTTTCTTAATTAAATGCACAAACAAAATCACGGAAATGAAAAATAAAATCCAAGTCTTTTACACTCAATGATTTGTTTTCATTAAAACAAGAAATTCTCATTAACAATGGCAATGACAGCGAACAGCGAACTGCGAGGGAGGGAGGAATGGAGGGGGATGTAAGGGGGTAAGGAGGAGGGTGGCCTTGACAGTGGGTGCTGGGGATTGGTGGGGTTGGCGGTGCTTTTAACCACCGATGGGCAATGGCAAAGGCAAAATTCACAAAGATATTGCCTCACTTCATCTCGCCCATTGTCCTCCTGCTTATCGCTGCGCTGTCTTTATTGTTTTCATACCCTTTCTTTTATGGAAAGGGTGTTGTGATTATTCGGAGAAGAAAGTTAAGCACTAATATAACAGTGGCACAACTAAATAGTATTATTTTAGGTAATAAAAATGCCTATTTCCAACATATAACTAGTGTAAAGAATATATAAAAATGTGCAATTGGAAAATAGAAATATTTAAAGACCAAAAATTATCATTTTTTTTACTTTTGGAGAACCAAAACCTATTCAAGTTTCGCAGTTTCATACACGCTAAACTTCCGTTTATAACTATATCTATTACGTTCCTTTAACGCTTCGTTATAAAGAGCATTCCAGATTTTGCTTTTCAAGTTAACATTTTTCTTTGTTTTCAGTGTTATTTTTGTTGTTGTCAATGGGCCTGCACTTGGGGAAAGCGCGCCACATTTTAATTGCCAGCAATTGTCGCTGGCCCAGGCACAGCTGCTTTCTCTGGGTCCATGGGTCCTTCGACTCGGCCTTAGTTATTATCCTCGCCCCCCCCCAGTTTTCCGCCCCATTCCTCCGCGCTCTTTCCAAGTTTTTGGCGAAAGCGTCAGAATTTATGACATACTTTTCAGCGCAATTGTTGGCGCGATTTACGCGCCTCTGCCCCCCAGTCCAGGACATTTTGCTTCTTCCCATTCTTCCTTCTGCTTGGCCTTTCATTAACCCCCATCCCTGTCCCCATTCCCCCCTCCCCATTTGCAGACACAGTTGGTGGTTTTTGAGGCAGTGGTGGTGGTGGATTTTCCCGGGCCCTTCTTTCCATAACAATTAGCTCTTTGGCAGCTGCCGAGAGTCAATCAATAAAATCAAAAGAATTTTTCAACATTTTCCATACAACACCTAATGGAACTGGTTTTCGTAGCTCAAAATTGCATAAAAAACCAATAGAGATTACAAAAAATAATAATAAACAAATAATTAGCAAAAAGAAACACTTATGAAACTTTTAAAAAGTGGTTCCACAAGGTCAATATGATAAATCTACAGTCTAAGAGATATTTTATAAAGCAACGTTGCCTAGCTTAGAATTTACTTTGTCAAATCAATGACTTTCTTTAATAATTTTCTTAGTAATTAACATAAAAGTGTCTCTTTATATATTCAGGTTTTTTAGAATATGAAAACTCTACGTGGTAAGAAATCCTTATTTTATTATTATTCAAAACTAATATAAAGCTGGAAACAACAATTTAAAAAACGTATTCTCAAACTATTTTAATGAAATTCCCTCACTGCTTTTGAATTCAATTAAATTTATAACTATGGGACCTACTCTTGGGCGCCACTTTTAAGGAGTAGTTTCAAAACCTCAGCCGCGTGTCTGGGCACCCCTGATAGTTGTCCATTGACATGAACCATCTGATTAGGTAATGCGATCATAGAATTGAGAAGTCGCATTGGGCTTTACGTCCTAAGAACGTTATTCACACTCAACTGGCGATCTGGCGATTGTTTTTCAATTGTCAAAAATTTTAAGCTTTAATTCCATCTTGCCCTCTCTCTCTTTCTCCTTTCTGTTCTCTCGTTATTTTTTTTCCTATTTATTTCCTGCTCTGTCTCTGTCTAGTTACCCCTTCCTTCTCTTTTCATTTCCACTTTGGGGCGGCGACTGCAGAAAAGAAATGGTGGGCGAAAAAAAAGAAAAAGAAGAAAGTCACAATTGTGGAGAGAACTAAAAAAAAAAGTAGTGCTAATCGTACAAAATGGCGGCCAACACGACCGAGAAGAAAGAGGGAGAGAGAGAGAGAGAACAAAAAAAAGAGAAGCAACGACCAGAAACGTAAATTTGCCCAGCTTCATTTTCTGTACACATTTCTTCCACTCCCACTCCTCCTCCAGCTTTCTTTTTTCCTTCTTTCTTTCTTTTTTTTGCGTTCTTTTTCCCACTGTTCTGCTGACTGCGCTGCTGCTGCTGCTGCTGTTGCTTTTTTTTTGCGTTGCTTTTTGTGTGTGCACTTTCCCGTTGTCCTGTTGCGGTGGCAATGGACCCGCCTTCTTTTTCTGGCTTCGCCTATCGCAACGTTGGAGACTTTCGGTCCATTCGCCTGCAGCATGCACTCGCGAGCGAGGGAGAGCGAAAGCTGAGGGGACTTGGGGCGCCAAAGCGAGAGAGAGGGATAGCTGGTTCTGCTGGCTGCGTCTGCCTCTCAGCTGCTGGCGGCACTCTCTCTCTCTGCAGGTTTCTCTCTCTCTCTCGCTTGCTCTCGCTTGCAAGCTCTCTCGCTCTGTTGTCTATGTTGCCTTGCTGCATGCATTTCCATTTCCTCCTCATTCTCCTTTTCTTCTTCTTCTTCTGCATTCCTCTTTGCGTGTGTGTGTGTGTGTATGTGGTGTGCTTTTTTGTAGTTGCATTGTTTTTTTCTCTCTTATTTTTTTTTGTTAGTTTATTTGATGCTTTTGTTGCGCTTTAAATTTGATTTCCTCTGCAGCATTTAGAGCACACACCCACACAGGGAAATACACCTATGCACACATACGTGTGTATATGCATGTTAAAGTGCACTTGAGAAAAATAAGGGATCGCTGTGTATATATTTGAGAATTATATAGTTTTTCAATTGAGATTTTTAACAATTTCCTTTTAAGACTTGTTTTTAACATATTGCATATTAAAATATATTTAAAAGTTATCATATATTCAAAAAAAGAGAAGCAAAATCACCTTATTTTTCTTAATTTTCTAATAAATTTAGTAATAGTAATGCTAAAAATGTATAATAAAGTAAAGGGAATGTTAAATACTAAAACTTAAAGATGAAAAGAAAGGTTTCTGATAACACTGACACCCAAAATTCTATAATAAATTATTAAAAGAAGAGATGGTTCCACAACTTGTTCGCAAAGATCCCTAAATACTTGAACTATTTCTTAGCTCACTAGATTTTCGCCCAGTGCCTGGCATATCCTGACCCCCCCAGACTTCAATTAGACCCTCCTGCTGCCCCTGCCTCTCTTTACCACCCATCTGCTGTGGCAGGATAAATAATTTGCAACTCATTTCGTAGATGGTTTTTATGAATTGCCGTGCAATTTTTAATGAAATTTATCGCGCTTATCTGGGCGCATTAATCAAAAACCGAATGGAAGGCAGCCAGCCAGGCAGGCAGGATATTATCAGGACCTGGTCCCACCGCGAGCGAGCGGCAATAAATTCGTGGTAGGTGAGTGAGTTTCCGGAACATGGAAACGGAAACCGAAACCGAAACAGAAAACAGACTGTTGCTCGGAGGTCGCTAATTTAAACCAAATGAATTGGCACATTTTTCACTTTTTTTTTTTTCAGCCAAATGAGCAGAGGCAGCGGGAATCTCTGGCAGCAATCTGAACCTCGAACCTCGAGCCTCCAACCTCGAACCTGCCAAAATCCCGGCGAGCACCAGACAATGCGCGCTGTGTCGGCGGCGTAGTCACTTAATCCATGGGCCGGGGCGATAAAAATCTCGAAAATCCAACTTAAGTGTTTGGTAATTTATCTCACTGTTGTGCCCAGAGAGAGACCCCATCCCCATCCTCCAATCCTGAAGCATACGCGACATTTTTTGCCTTTAAACGTTCGAGTGGAAGGGAGGGAGAGATCCCATGCCGATTCCCTCTTCTTCGGTCGTCAGTCATCGCACCGCGGGTTGCCGCAAATAAACCACCAGAAGGAAGCCCCAACTCTAACCTCTAACTGATGCCACTTCCGGCTCCCGGCATCAGCTCGTTGTCAGTCATTTTGAGAGTTTGGCTTTCGATGAAATGATAAATGATGAAAAATGTTGCAAAAGATTTAAAATTATCCCAGAGAGAGAGTCAACAGCAGCAAATCCCTTGGTCGTCGTGAGCTTGCAAATATATATATAAAGCAATGAGGACGGAGGAGGGGAAAGGATACTCATTCCACATCCGCTGGTACTTCAAACTGCCAGCAGCTGAGACAGGACACGAAAATTGTCAGAGACAAACAGCGTCAGAAATTGATAAAACTAAAAAGGAAAAGGTGTGAAAACTAAAATAAACCAAAAGGGGAAATATAATCTATAAGGGAATTTCTCTCATTGGAAGACCGGATAATTAGAGTTTTTCCAGTTCCAAGTCAAGTGGACACATGGAGAGTTGTGTTGGAGAGAAGAAACTCAGAATTAGCGAGTTAATAGTTAAAGTTAAGGATTATAAACCTTTTATTTTGACAGTAAATAAATGTAAGTTATTTTCCTACATAATATAATATAATATATAAGGGAATCTTCCATTCCCTCATTGGAAGACCGGATAATTAGAGTTCTTCCAGTTCCAAGTCAAGTGGACACATGGAGAGTTGTGTTGGAGAGAAGGAACTCAGAATTAGCGAGTTGATAGTTAAATTTAGAGCTTAAAAACGTTTAATTTTGACAGTAAATAAATTTAAGCTATTTTCCTACATAATATAATATAATATATAAGGGAATCTTCCATTCTCTCATTGGAAGACCGGATAATTAGAGTTTTTCTTGTTCTCTTGTTGTGTCGGAGAGAAGGAACTCTGAATTCGCAAGTCAATAGTTAAAGTCAAGGATTATAAACGTTTAATTTTGACAGTAAATAAATTTAAGCTATTTTCCTACATAATATAATATAATATATAAGGGAATTTTCTCTCCTCTCATTGGAAAACCGGATAATTAGAGTTTTTCTTGTTCTCTTGTTGTGTCGGAGAGAAGGAACTCAGAAATCGCGAGTCAATAGTTAAAGTTAAGGATTAAAAACGTTTAATTTTGATAGTAAATATATTTCCACAATAATAATAACGCAGCATCATTCTTTAAAGATATATACATATAAATCCATTAAAATTCTTAAGTATTTTCTGAAACTATTTTTGCTCTCTCCTTCTCTTCTATAATATCCAATTCATATTTCATATTTCCGACACCCTCGTCTCACAGAATTGCACTCGTTGAATGGGTTGTTGAGTCGCTGCTCATTGTTTGCACCCATTTTGTTGGACAGAGGAGGATCCTGCAGGATGGCCGGCCTGCCTGCAACCCTTGCAAAAGTCTCCTCCACCCTCTCGATGTGATTTCAACAGTTTTTCAATTGAGCAAACTGAACGCAAATGAGAAAATTGCTTTCTTATAGTTCGTTTTTTAGCTACCAAAAATTCAGTTCAGCCAACGAGGAATTACACGGAGAAAACAACGATTGACAAATAATCGAAAGTATTTCGATAATTATAAGGACTTGCAATTCAAAATCTATTTATAGTTTGAACTGAGTTCAAAGGCTTTCAAAACGAGGAATATATTTGACATGATAACATGTCCGGAATAAAGGTTTATTTAAAAATATTTCATCTCAATCGATAATTTATCGATAATTTATATATTTATATGGAAATATTGCAATTCAAAATCTATTTATAGTTTGAGCGGATTTTAAGGGCTTTCATAACGAGGAACAAATTTGACATGATCTTATGTCTAGAATCAGGATTTATTTGGCAATATTTCAACTTTATCGATAATATATCGGTAATTTATATATTTATATGGAAATAAAAACATTGCAATTCAAAATCTATTTATAATTTGAACTGAGTTCAAAGGCTTTCATAAAGAGGAATACATTTGACATGATATCATGTCCGAAATCAGGTTTGTTTTGCAATATTTCAACTTTATCGATAATATATCGGTAATTTATATAAGTTTTCTTATTTGGTTTAAAGAATAATGACACAAACTATCAATATTTTCATAAGATTTCAGCAAAATCCAACAAAGTTTCTATATATTTAATCAATCTCCAATATAAATCATAAAACCTCCAGTTTTCTTTCCGTGCAAACTGTCGATTCCGTCCCAGGAACCCCCTCGGGGGCGAGAGAGCGGGGTCGCCCCGATGCAGGAGGGAATTCGAAGTTTTAAATAGCCATTAGCGAAAACGCTTATTAAAAATTTACATTTCATTCCACTTTACAGCTGAGCGAGCCAGTGTTCGGGGAAATTCATTTCCTCACCATCCTCTCAACTCTCTCTAAAATCCCAAGACCAGAGCCCCGGCCGGCAATGTCCTTCGGCCTGCAGGGGCCGCCCACTTCCTGCCTGCCGCTCGGCTGATGGGGTTAAAATTTTGCTGTTGCTGGATCTTTAGGTGTTCATGCCAAGTTAATTTAATAATAAAACTGAAATTTAATTCATTTGCGGATAGGCCAGGCCAAGTCCGGTCCCTGCTGCAAAACTCCTGAGGGATCAACCCGAGTCCCCATACCGCGGACCCACTCGAACCCAATCTAAATTGGCGCCTCAACGTCAGCAGCTTCCAGTCTCTCTCCGTCTCCGGCTCGGCGTCTTTTCACTCGTTTTTAATAATATTTTCCAGTTATCTGACCTTTTTCTTCTCGCAAACTGCTGGCCAGTTCCTGGCACTGGCTACATTTTCAATTGCCGTCGGCCAAATGAGAATAGAAAGGGTTGAGAGCGGGCTCTCCGACCTTTGGGGTGAGGAATATGGCAAAGCACTTGGCGGAAAAACTTTAAACTTTAACTCAAAATTGCACTTAATAGTTTTGGGGTATTGGCATATAGTTAAGTTTTGTAGGTAAGCTTTTTTTTATTTTTTTTAATGAAACATTTTAAATATTACATCAACTCTTAAGAGCACACGAAAATTTACTTGAAAGAGAGAATCCTCTGCTCGCTCGTATAATTTTGATCGAAGCATACAAAATTCCCACTCTCGTTAGCTTTAGCATGTACATATTAGGTAAAGAAACAGAGAGAGAGAGAGAAAGAAAATGAGATCCTAAAAAATACTGGTTGCTTTGCTCTTTACATAATAAAGTAAAGAGACAAAGAGAGAGAGAGAAAGAGAAAAAGAGATCTTAAAAAGAGCTGGTATAACTCTCACGTAGCAGAACAGCTTTGCTCTCCCAGAGAGCAGATAAAAAGAATTCATCTCTTTTGATTTAAAAGAGAGAAGACAACAGTTTAGAAAGAGAGTAATATCTACAATATGTATATTACAAAGAGACTGACTAAAAACTCCTTTCTTTCAGTGTTTTGCCTTAAATTACGACTAAAAACAAGCACATTATCCTTTAGGCAAGCACTTAAGCGTGCTTTAAGAGAGCCCTGGCTGTCGTCTTGCATAAATTTCTGGGGATTGCGTCGTAGCACTCTTGCAGCCCAAAATTGAATTGCGTAAAACTAACCGCCGAATGCGCGCCGCACAATTAAGGTTGAGGTTTTATAGCCGCGCTGCTGCTGTCGATGGGTGAGAGACTCTCTCTCTCTCCTTCCATTCTAGTTTCCCTTCCCCCCCCGCCACGAAAAACCCCTGGAAAGCCCCCGGGGATCTGCGGGTGGCAGCTGTCAGTGCGTTAGTCAGTCGCTGTCAGTTCTTCTTCGCTTCGGTTTGCTGCTGGGGGGACACACACACACACACACCTGTCCTGGGATCAACCAAATATATATACAAGTCTCCAAAAAACATACATATTCTGTACAAAATATTACACACAACCGCAGAAAGGGCAAGTCGGGCTTACATATGCATGCAATCTGCAGCCAAAAAATGGTTACGAAGCGAGTCGATGTCTTAAGTACCTTAAAAACTGAGGAATTCATACATTTTCCTTTAATAAATAAATCTATGTTCAAAATGGAATGCTCAAATATAGTTTTAAATTTACTTTTAATATTAAAATTCACTTTGCTTCATATAAAGCTCGAGTCAAAGGCGTGATACCCTTCAGAGACAGTGCTTGGATGGGTTTCCAAAAAAGCCACAGCAACTAGCAACAGCTCCAGGACAACGACCAGGCAAAAGGAGAAGGAGAAGGAGCAGGAGAAGGAGAAGGAGCGGAACATGGAGAAGGAGAAGGAGTAGAGCACGGAGAAGGAGCATGAGCATGAGCTCGAAATGGAGCTTGGGAGTCAGAGGAAGACGGCCGCACAACAAAATTTGATTTGTATTTCTGTGGTTTACCTTTGCAAGGAAGGAAGGAAGGAAGGAGTAGTGTCAGTGGCACCTGCAGAGGACTGCAGGACTGGAGGAGGACTCCTGTCGCCGTAGATGCTGGCTGAGGTTAAAATGTAAAATGCACAGAATGGATTGTGCGGCTAACCGGAACAATTAAGGAATTTTGCCCCGGACACGGACTGTCTTCCCTCCTGCAAAATTACGAATGCCACACGGAACTCAACTCTCCCCCGTCTCCCCGTCTTCTCTCTCTCGAAAAATGATTAAGTAGATTGCAATGACTAAATTTTGGCCAAGATGACAAGACGCTGACATAAGCCAGGACAATGCAGCAGCGTTCAAGGTGATAAAATGGAAGAGAGATGCACAGAGAGATACAACGAGTTGTAAATATCTGGAAAATAAGAAAATCTCTTAAAGATTAAGCTTAGAAATTAACTTTAAAAGTAAAGTACAAGTAAACCCCATTGTTTGCCGTGTAAGAAGACCAAGAATATGGCGTGTTGGCTTTTGTTTCTTGGCCAAATATGTCTTGCATACGAAATTTGCCATAAGCCTGTCCTGGACTTTATCGATATCAGGAAGGTCCGGACACGGGACACCGGGACACGGGACACAACTGCAACATGGAAATCCAAAGAAGAAGAGGGGAAGGACTACCCCGGACGTGGCCGTCGTGTCTACCTCAACGTTGACGTTGGCACGGAAATAATTGAAAATACGTGTTTGGGTTTTTGCGGACAGCGCGGCATTTGCTTGGCAACAAAAACAAAAGGACCAGGACCCCGGTGCCTTGGCCAGCTTGACAAATTTCGCTTCAGCTTTCGGAGGGGGGCATAATAAATTTTGTAATTTCTTCAAATGAATTTTCGGAAAATCAACAAAATAGCCCCGGCTTTCCGCCATTATCGAAATGAGCCAACAATTTGTGACGGCCAACTAAAAGGAGGTCCTTTTTCCATACCCCTTTTCCCTATGCAACGCACCTCTTTCCTTACTTCCTCCTCCTTCCACTTTTACTCCTTTTATTAGTCCAACATTTTCTTTGGAAATTGAAACTTTTGATGAAATTGGCGCAGACAATCGATGGCAAATTGGTTTCTGGATGGTTATTAATGCAGTTCTCGGGGGTTTAAGCAAATGGTATTAATATATTAATAAAAATTAAGCATAATACATGTAAATAAACAAGTCTTAAAGGAGGTAAATCCTTGCACTCTCTTTCAAATTTATGTCTAAATTATATATATTTTTTAAACAACCCTGACTAGCGATACCGAGTTTAAAAAAGTCCAGAATTTTTAATCTTTTTTCTTTAACTGATAAAACCGGAACTTCTGAAGCTTTCCACGCATTTTCTTCCCCTTTAAAGTCACTAGATTTAAAGTCCAAGTCACAGGACCTTCGATTTACGACGAAAAATTTGTAATTACCGCAAAAAGAGAAATTCGGAAGAGAGGGGAGTATGAGTCCAAGGGAACAAACTCTTTTTGGATGGAAATTAGCTGGCAGAGAAAATCAATTAGCTGCCTTCCAAAAAATAAAAGGAAAGAACGAAAAAAAATCCAGTGAGAAATAAAAATAGCAAAACAAACAAAGGACCTTCGAGAGAGAGTGGGAGTGAGGGGAGTGAGTAAGGACGCCTCTTAAATCAATAAATCATCTGCAAGCAAATTAGTTGGTTTGGACGGGAAAGGATGGTAAAGTGGAGGCCGACCGACCATTAGTCTTGCTTGGACACGGCTCGACCCAAGAGTTGTCCTTGCCAGAGAGCTCCCTCAAGGATTTTTCTGTCCTTCGGCTGCTGTGAAAACCACGTGATTGGCTTTTCGAGGATATCCCCAAATGAAATCCATTATGTTCAAGCGCAACAAAAGCCAGCAAGGAGGAAGGACGAAGGCAGGACATAAAAAATTCATTAAAAGTAATAAACTAATTCCATTCGATCCTATTAAAAATCATTTTCGAATTAAGGATATTTGCATATCCTTAATAAAGTTTTTACCGGACACAAAAGCCGCCTCCTCGGCGAGTCCTTTGTGACATTTTCAGACAAGTGGATGAGCCGTCGCCCCACCTGCCTCTCCTCTCCGCTTCCAGGCTCATCATCAGCGCCTTTCGGTGGTTGATGCCTGGACGCTGATGAGCCTGGACGAGGACGAGGACCAAGGGAAAATCTTGTTTTTATTTGTTTGTTTACCGTCCGCAAAATGAACGCTGGCAGGGAAGGAAGGCCCTTCTTCTATATTTAAATTTTATCACAGTGCCTGGGCCCTGATTGCCTTCGGATTTGCTGCTGCTGCCGAGGGGACACTTTCGTCCTGGCTCCCAGCTGCCAGGACTCATCAATCAGCTGCAGACTAATTACATAATCTCCTCTTGATTATGTTGCCGTCGCTTTTGCTGCCCAAAAATTGAACTTGTTGAGTGCGGAATACGGGGAAAGAAACCTTTATTTTCTTTTGCGGCTAATCTCGGTTCAAAAAAAAAAAGAGGTTAGAGTTGGTTACAAGTTTTAATGGCTAAATAGTGAGCATTTAAAGCTTACTTTAAACATTTTAAAGCCAATAAGTATTTGCATTTATAAAATTAGTTTAATTTAAAGAAAATAAGCAACCAAAACTCTTTCCTAAATCACATTTGTATTTTTCACAGCTTCATATTCCGCTCTCTTTTAGCAACTGGAAGAGAGAAGGGGGACTCTCTCTCTACTGGTAAAAGTTGATGTCGGCGCTAAAAGTTGTGAGCGGGAATCGGGTTATAATGCCTCTGGTGACCTTGATCCGTGGTGTACTTCTCTCTCTCTTGCAAAAGTTTCTTCTCTTCTACGGATTTGTTTCTGCTACGCATTTAATGAGCAGCTGCAACAACAACACAAACAACAACAACTGCGATAACAACAAAACTTCGCAATGACCTTGGCACTGGGGTAAAAGTAACTGTAAAAGAAAAAATCCCAAAGAACTTTGCGTATGACGGCGGCAGCGGCACTGGCGGCCAGCAACTAAACTTTAAGGCGTGCCAAAAAAAAAAAAATTATATTTATACACCCCTTCGCGCCCCGTAACTTTTGCTGGAGAGCGAGAGCGAGACAGAGAGAGGCAAAGCGAAAGCGGAAACTTTGTTCTAAAGTTGGGCAAGAAAAAATTAAACTTACGCCAGTTTTAAGCAAAATTTTATACAAAATAACACAAAAAGAGTGCCGGCGAGCATTGAACTTTGACCCAAGCAAAGTTACCAGTCGCAAAAAAAAAAACAAAGCCCGGATCAGGAAAGTCTTCAGTTATGACTCATCCGAAAAAATACCCTAGGAATAAGAGTTTAGGGGAAAGATGGAATCACGTAACGAGTTTAACTAAAAAATAGGAATAATCAGTAAAAATTCAAGTAGGAATTCAGTGATAAATTTTGATCTAACTCTAGAAACTGTTGAGGTTGGTCAGTGAGCACAAGAGAGCAAGAAGAAAGAAGAAAGACAGTAAAAGAGAGCAAGTAGGCAAGAGAGCAAGTAGGCAAGAGAGCAAGAAGAAAGACAGCAAAAGAGAGCAAGTAGGCAAGAGAGCAAGAAGAAAGTCAGCAAAAGAGAGCACGTAGGCAAGAGAGCAAGAAGAAAGCATGTGGGAGAGTAAGCAATTAAGCTGCTAAGCAACTAGGTACATATTGTAATGGTAATTTTTATTCTTATTCCTATAATTAAGATGTAATACCTATTAAAATAAAATCTCCAGGGTACTATCTCTGCCCAGCATTTCATTAGAGCCAAAAAAGAGGAGAATCTAACCGCCAACAAATACACACAGCTGCGATAATGTTAAAAGTGAAAGGCTTAAATTGCTCTTCTTGTTCTTTGTTTCTTTCCCATTTCCCATTCCGCCCGTCAGCTTCTTATCCCAGTTCCACGTTCCCTTCCCCATCCAAAACTTGCCACGTTGGCGGCGGCAGCGGCGGCGGCAAACTTTGTTTTGAGACAAAAGTTTTGGTCTGGGAAATCGGGGAATCCCTTTATTTTCACTCGCCGCCGCCAAGTCCTCAAAGCCTAGTTCATTTCGCAACGTTCCTCCGCCAGGCATCGCCCTATTCCATTTCCATTTCGTTCCAACAACAGCTGTTTCGATGCGATCAGCTGATTTCCATTTTGCCGCTCTTTAAAACTTGAGCAGCAGCACTCATTTCCCCATATTATTATTAGGCCGAGAACGAGAACCGTCGCCAAAGTTCCCAAACAACAAACTTTTGACAATACCTAATTGCAAACTTTTTGAGGGCGGCGGCAGACGGAGGGAGGATATGGTTTCGGGGGCCTTTAAAGAGTTGCGTGCAGCTTGGCCTATTTTTTTTTTCCTATATATATTTTGTTCTGTTGTTATTTTGATTCGATGCTTAGCTTAGACGACGCCGCCGCGCACAACAAGAAAAGCAACAACAACAAAAATGATAACATTTAGTGCGTCGCAAAAGTTTCGCCGCACTTTTTTGTTTTTTGTTTCTTGTGTTCTTGTTTTTTTTTGTTAACTTTTTTTTAACTTCTTCAGACAGCAATGGTTTTATAGACCTCAGAAGTTTTGTGTTTGTGTTTTTGAAAAGTTCGTTGAATGCGCCTCGAAAAACTCCTAAAAGTGGGCGTACCGCCGGTGGAAGAGGGGCGTGGTCTCTGGACCGTTAAAAGAGCGGGAATAAAAATCGATTCCGAAGTCGACGACTTTTTGACAAAGTGCGTAAGGGGAGAGAAGTGATGAGAAAAGAGGCGATTTTAGCGAAGAGAGAAGATAGGGAAAAATTAGCAAATATAAATAGATAATGTATCAAAATTGCAGGCAAAGCGCGGAAGGGAGAGAGAAACCAAGCGGGCAAGAGGAAAATGAGAAGCTAATTCAACTCTCTTTTAAAATCGTACTCGCGATCAAACGGTACTTTGAGGACTAAGAATAGAGAGATTCATACAATATTCATTTATATCGCTCTCACTCTCACTCTCTTTCTTTTTTTCTCCCTCTCTCGAAGGTGCGATTTGAATGAGAAGCTAATTCAACTCTCTTTTAAAATCGTACTCGCGATCAAACGGTACTTTAAGGACTGTGAGTAGAGAGACTTCGCTTTTATCGCTCTCACTCTCACTCTCACTCCCTTTCTCTTTCCTCCCTCTCTCAAAGGTGCGATTTGAACCCGCATGCATTATTGAACAAGTTGGCAAAGTGAATTCCACTCAAGTTTGTGGCGAAAAGATATTTCGTGTATTCCCAAACTACAGATTCCGTTTCCATTTTACGGCTGATCAATCACTCGATTGCAATTTAACCGAAAGAGAAGGAAGAAACATACACGAAGCACCGGCCAAGTGTCGCCATCAAAAATCAAGAAAAATCGCACACGAATGTATGTACATGTGTAACTTGTATGTGTGTACATGTATTTGCACCCTCGCCACTTAGCGACTAAAGCCGCTCTATGACAGCCGGTGGCTTTTGGCTTATATTTCATTCATGAGAGAGGCCCAGAGAGCCGCCCAGCACCATCACAATTTTCAATAATTTACAAGCGCAGCTCCGAGGGGGAATGGTACTAGACGCTCCGAGACTCTGAGAATGAGAGACTGTTAAAAAGAATGACAAATGATCGTGCAAGCATTTGGCAAATCCACGATTTCCATAATGAGGGGCATACGCACACACACACACACGCCCGGATAAATATTATGGCATAAAACACTTTGGGCGGCGACAAAAACAACGAGAGGATGACGATGAAAACGAGGACGCCACTTGGCGCATTATTTCATGAGGTCGTTACAGTCAACGCGCAGAGAATTCTCCCACCTCTCCCATTCCCCAGCAACTCTCACCCTCACCTCACCGACGAAATGGACTGACTGCAAACATATAAATAACAACAGACGGCCGCCGACCGACTCTAGAAGAAAAAGGTAGCGATACGGCACTCAGGGAAAAAGTAAGTAAGTAGTGGAAATTCGTCAATATTTCTGCACAAAATTATAAAGAAACTAAAAATAATTGAAAAAATGCTACCAAAAGTATGCAATGATATATTAATGTGCCCAAACAAGCCCTTTTTTTCACCGCATTTAAAGGTACCTGAAATCCACAGCATTTTGGAATAAAAAATATATAAGGATATCAAATCACTTCTTGAAATTAAATTTATATTAAAAATCCTTTCAGAAGTTTCTTTCAGTGCCTTAGAAGTGGAAGCAAGCCAAGGAAAAGCGAAGCGAACTGCGTAAATAATGCCACCTGTGCTGTGCCTTCGATGTGGATCCGAATGTGAGAGGATGTGAGGTTTTGCAGCGGTGACACAGAGGAGGAGTATAGCCGAAGAGCTCAAGAGGCAGCAGCAGGAGAGGAAG
Organism: Drosophila watanabei; assembly: GCA_008042575.1. Classification (NCBI taxonomy): domain Eukaryota; kingdom Metazoa; phylum Arthropoda; class Insecta; order Diptera; family Drosophilidae; genus Drosophila; species Drosophila watanabei. The sequence continues at coordinate 13,866 of VNJS01006039.1, read as the reverse complement.
AGAGGAAGCGGGAGACACACACACACACACACACTGTTACGCCGCTTGACAAAATTATGACTTCACTTACAAGAAAACATTAAAGTTTAACATTAAATGGCATGTCATTTGGGACGAAGCTCGACACACACAAACACACATGACTAACGGCATGTCAGGAGCACATGCGAATCCTTGCGGTCGTGTCCTGGTGTGCGCCCTAAATGGCTTTGCTTCACATCATCAAATTTGACTAAATTGCATTTTGAGCTGTTTTCGAACTGCTGCGATCGAGAGGAACTATGCAAAGGTAAGGCAAGGAAATTGCCATTATTCCTGCAAATGACAGCCGGGGACACATGGAAGGAAGAAGCACTGTTTAGACTCGAAAATTATTTAAGAATTTTAATTGAAAGTTTAAGTCTTTTACGATATTAAAAAATAAAAAAAGAAAGCTTTAAAATTAGCAGAGAAAAAAGTATTTATTAAGAGAGATCACAAAACGGGATCCCGCTGCACTCTTTGAAGAAGAATAAGAGAGCGTTTCTTTATAGTTTTTAAGAGAGAGCTTGACATTTTTTCTAACGGAAAACAATGAGAAACAAAGAGAAATTAAAGTCTCACTCCGCTCAATCTGAATTTAATGATTTAATACGGAAAAACTCTTCTTTTTTCAGTTATTTAAATACAAATAAAGTATTTTCTGTGTTAAGCTTTCAGTTCGTGGCTGAGTCTGTGATTGATGCCTGGTTCAATCAGATTGCCATTTAACGCTGAAGCGAAACTTGTCCAATTATGAGCAATGTGTGTGTGTCTTGGTGTGTTGTATCTCTCTCTCTCTTGTTGTTGCATTAATTGTTTTATGCATGGCAAAACGCCATAAGGTCATAAATACAATAAGTCAGCCAAGAGGGAGAAGATATACGGCCGCGGAGGAAGGCAGCTAACGGGGTGGCTCTGGCTCTCTCTTCGCCGCTGTTAAGGCAAGGCGCTCATTAGGATAATTGCAGGCAATTAACTAAATTGCCGCCGCATTTGTCGCTGCGAGGAGCTCACAGCTCGCGAGGATTGGGGGGCTGCGATTGGGATTTTGGAACTAAAAGCCGGCGACACTTGGCGTTTACACAAATTATGGCTCATAACGCGCGCATGGGTAGTGTTGTGACGAAGCAACTGAATTCAACGAAAAACAAAAAAAAATAGGAGATATTAAGTAAGAAAGCTAGAGTTGATAGTGTGCGAGTGTTGGATACTCTTAGAAAGATTTATCGACAAAATTGCACATAATATAATATTAAAAACACCGCAAACTTCTTTATATCAAAGTCTTAAATATTACAAAATATCACATTTAAAACTTGAATATTGATTCGTTAAAATTAAAACGAGATTTTTCGTCAAGTGTCTACAAAGTATAGGCAATAAAATAGTTTCTTGTTGCAACACCAAGTAATTTGTTAGGCAAACGATTCCATAATTAAAAGTTATAAAACTTCAAGAGGAAGATAAACCCAATTTAAAGCCTACCGGTATTAGTCCGCAAAATATACATATTAAAATTGAATTCTTTTTCTATTTCTTGATGTCATTTCTTTTTATTTTAAATTAAAAACGATTTCATAATTATAATATTAAATCTTATGGAATAAATTTATTATAAATTATAAAAAAAAAGCCCGATTTCATCCGATATAATATCGGGTTCACTTCCCAAAAAAGACATTTTGCAGCTCGCTTTTAGTGCGTTTTAATTAGCTGCCATCATCAATGGCATCTGAGAGTTTGCTCTCCCCCCGAAAATTAAGAAGAAGGTAACGGTAAATATATAGAGGAGAGAGGCGGCGCACGTTCCGCCGACCCGTCCGTGATTAGATGACCGCTGAATTGGTAATCAATGCCGATGCCCAACGCTCGACGCTCGACGCTCGGCGCGGGGCTTAATAAAAGCGTACGTGACACGCTCGGCGTTAAGACTTTTCGCACACTTTTGGACAGAGACCGAGACCCCTCCCCCCGACGCCCCAATAATGCACTGAGAAAAATAAGTAAGGAGTTAGAATACTGTCTTGTTATATTTCTTTTTCTAAAGGAAATATAAGAAGAATGTTTTTCATAGGATTCTTGGGGATATCGAGAGTCCGGTTTAATATTATATCAAAAATATCGTAAACTTTGATGTATCTTAATTTAAAATAGTAAAAAATATCACATTTAAATATCGTTGTTATTGAAAATAAACCCTAACCGATTACATATGTCGACATATCAACCAATATATCGATTGTTAGCATATTATATCAAAAATATCGTGCACTTTGATGTATCTTAATTTTAAATATGGAAAAATATCACATTTAAATATCGATATCATCGAAAATAAACCCTATCCTATTACATAGGTCGATATATCAAGCAATATATCGATTGTTTGCATATATAAATCATCTTTAAAATATCAATAAATCGATTTTAATGTTATTAATTAATTATCTTCGATAATTAACTACAAATATTTACAACATTCTCTTCTTTTTTGCAGTGCCCTTGAACGTGTCTGGTAATGAAATCATTTCCCTTTGCTCTTTTCAACTTTTCACCAGGATTATCAGCGGCAAGTTCGAGGACCAATACCCAACACCCAATCTCATCCAAAATGTTAGTGAGGAGATACCAGTTAGCAGCCACTACCACCAGTTACTGGCCAAGACAAGCCAGAAGCTGCTCCTGGTCTAAGGCGCACCTTGGGCTTCTGATCGCATTAAGTTCAGTTCGTGCCGCCGTGTGTTCGTGCTCCACTTGCCGGCGAATTGCTAGCGGAATGTTAAATTAGTCTTATTCCAGGATTTCGCAGGATTCCGCATCCCCCAACCCCCATTACCACTATCCATTACGACCACCGGAGGGTGGGCATCCTCCCAAGAAAAGAACAAAAGCAAACAGGGAGGAAATGGTAACTACAAGTCGATAAACCCCAAACAGTTGTTTCAGTTTTGCAATGCTTTGTTTTTTGTAGAATAATCTAAACATTCTTTAAATATAATTTTATGTTTTAAAATCTCCTAAAATCTAAAATCTATATAAATATCGAAAATCTCAAGTATGTTACGAAATAAATTTCAAATAAATAGTAAAGCATAATATTGGGTAGCTTTCTAATTTATTTTAAAGCCACAGAAAATTGCTACTAATGGAGAAAATTAAGATTATAAACATGTATCGAGAGGAAAAGTTTTTATAATATATCCCTGAAAATATCTCCCTCAATACGATATTAAAAATATCGAATATTGATGCTTGTTTAAACCTTTTTTAAATACTATTCTTATCCATATTTTTTTCGCTGTTTATTATCAATATTGAATACAGTATAAAACGTACTTCCATTCCTTCAAATTATCCTTTAAAACCCCCCTATTAGTTCACAGAAATTATTTAAAAAATAACTAATTAAATCATTAAACCATAAACTATTTATATTCTCAACAAAAACAGAGACCGAGACCAAGAGAGAGACAGAAAGCTTTCTTCTTTTGTGACAAATTCGTGTTCAGAGCCGGGAAAAAGTTGGCCAAAACTTTGATTAAAATAAAATGCCATGTGCCATGGCGCAATGTTTTATGTTTAATTTAATTATAAGCATTATTTTTTTGTGCTGTTTCTGTGCTCGCTTCTCTTCTGGCAACAAATCAACTAAATGGATGTGAAAACAACAAAATGTGTGTGTGATGTGTGTGTGTGGGGGGGCTAAGCTTCGAATCGATTTATCTGTTCTATTGGAAGGATATATATAGAGAGAGGGAGCGGCACCCCCTGAAGGATTCCACACACACGTCAGGGGCTCCTATGTGGCACACGCGTGAGTACATAAGGACGAAGCACACTGCTGTGGGTGGAGCCTCCGAGTGGCCAGGATACATGTATATATATATGGGTTCTCCTCTGTGTGTTTGTGGGTGCCGCATGTGTGTGGGTGTCGCAGGGATGTGTCCAATCAGAAGTCGGCAATTGCCAGATGCCTTTCTCTCTCACTCACTCTCTCCCGCTGTCTCGTTCAGCCGCAGGATGTGTTTGTGAAATAAAAAAGAGGAGAAGAAGGTAGCCGTGGGGTCACACAAAAAAAATAAAATAATAAATAAATCAAAAAAAAATAGAGAGAGGAAGAGAGGAAAAGAAAGGAAGAAACGAACCCAGTCAGCTAGAAATCAACAAAAGCCTGTCAGGAACTGCAAATTCTAGGGGATCCTGGGCAGGATCCTGGCAAAGAGAACTGCAAAAATTGTTAAGCAGCTGGAAAAACCAACAAGCGAATGTGGGGATAACACTGATGACGATGCAGCAGCAGCTCAAGTGGCAACCTAAAAAATATATATAAATGTTGAAATGTGAGCAAAATGGAAATGGAAATGGAAATGCAGTCGCAGGAGCACATCCTGCAGCAGCAGCCTGTCTCTCTATCTCTTTCTCTCTATCCGATAAATAAGGGGATAAACCCGCTAAAAATTAAGGAAGCCTAAAACGATGCAAGGTTCTTGTTTGGAAAAAAAACATGGTACCAAGAAGGCTTATTTTTTAAATAAATAAAATATATATATTATATATAAAGACAACTCTTCAGATATAAAATACACAAAATCCCACATACAACAGTATTTTTAAAGACTGTCAGCAAGAAATAAAACTAAATAAATAGCTAGAAAAACTTCAAGAAGTTATAAATTATAAACTTTCAAATAATATAACTTTTAAATTATTAAATTGAGGATTGTTTATGAAATATAAACTAAAGAGTTTTTCTTTTTACTCCTAAACCTACATTCAACTCAATTAAAATTAACAATAATTAATAATCTTGCAAGAAAAATAAATAAGTTAATTAATTAGGGTTTAATATAAAGAAAAATATTTAAATAAATAAAACAATATAACATTTCCCATTCTTAGTTTATAATATAAATAAAAATATTAAAATAAATACAACAATATAACAATTTCTGATACAACAACTTGTTCAACCGTTTCCCGTTTTCCCTAAAAAGCTTCCTTACAAAAATAAAAGTCGAGTTCATGAACCAGACACACAAGTGCCTAATACAGTAGTCCCATTTAAGGACATCATTAAGCGCTGAGGACATCGCTTAGCGTCCCGCCTACACATTGAAAATAATCTCACCTTCGAGCTGTCCGAATGGCGCACTGAGGAATCCCAAGGATTCACGCTTTGCTTTAGCCCATTTCTTCTTCTTCTTACCCCTCCCCCCCCCCCTCGACTCGATGTGCTCTCTTCTCGCAGGACCTTGCGCGCACACACACAAATTGCGATAACAAGAGCGTGCGAATTTTTTTTAAGGTGGCTGCGTTCTGTTTTTATTGCTCTTTGTGTAGGGTGTACGATTTTTTATGGGGTATATTTGTTGAAGGGAAAAGTTTGTTCAACCAAAAATTAATTAAATTTAAATTGAAAGTATATAAAACATATTTTTGTAAGATATTTTAAGCTTTTCATCTTTCCTTAACTTTGAAAATAATATTCCCTTCATTTTTCTTTAATTTTTAATGTAATATATTTGTACATTACATTGCAGGGCATTCAACATTCGTCAAGCCTTGCTTTTGTTCTCCTTTCGCTGCCCTCTCGCACTTCCAATCTGCAGTGAAGGGTGCGAACTTTGTCACTCCGTTAACGTCAAGGCCATGAATACATCAGCGCTTTCTCTCTCTCTCCACTTCTCGCCAACCAAGAACAGCGCTCGTCCCCTCCTCGCTCCCTTTGCGATTCCAATTGGAGTCTGCAATTGGGAGTTGGGATTGTGCGAGTTGGGAATCCCAGGAGTTGGGAGCTGGGGCTTGTTTGGGGGAATTGTGCGGATTGCACAAATGCCATGTCTCCATGTTTACCATCATTTGAACCCGAAAAATATTTCACACCTTTACGCACACACACGTTCGGAAAAGGTGGATATTATGAACAGAGGCGTCGCTACGCAGGGTTTCTTATCAAAGAAGGGGGAGATCTGTTTCTTAATATTATTGTATTTGCAGAAACTTAATCTCTTCCAGAGAGAGCTCTCTCTCTCTCTCTTTCGTTCTGACTTTTACAATGCAGGCAAAGCGTAAGAGCGGCCTTGAAGCACAATTAACGAAGAGAGAGGTTCTTTCGGTTCCGTTATGTTGAGGCTTCCGATTTTACTAAACTTTCTCTTTTTATGATAACTACAAAATAAACTCTTTGCATTTAATGATAATTTCTAATTATTTAACACGATCTTTAGTCCTTGGCTACGCCCCTGGCTATGTTTGTCTGATACACTGATATATATGTAAATGTGCACATGGAGAGATATATGGAGATTGCTCGTTTGGCTGTCACTTTGCGCGCTGGCACTTTGCAGTTCGCTCTTCGCCGTTCGTTGAAATTCATTATGGCAAACGGCAACGACGTGAAGCGGTTGTCAGCCAAAAACGGAAGAGGAGGACAAAAGGCGGCATGACAAACGTAACGTAACATAACGGAAGACAACACAGAGAGACGAACGAACGAACGGACGGAGAGGGAGAGAGAAGGACTCGGGCAGACATGCGGATATAACGGAAAGCGGAAAGGACGCGGTGGGACCAATGTCCCCAGCGCTATCTTTGTGGCCATATGACACTAGCGCCAAAAAACCCGTTAAAGAAATTACAAAAATTACAAATAATTACAGATTATAAATATTTAAATGTTTTAAGATATGGAATTTATTGCCAAGTTGATTTAAAATTATCGATAGAGGAGAGAGAAATTGTTCAATATATCGATAAAAAATATGGCGCCCAATAGCATATCGAAAATATTAAAACCTTTGATAAATCGAAGATATTCTTGCATTTAACTTTAAAAAACTAATAAAATTAACTTATATTTTTTTTTATAATAATATATATCTAGGATACATATTTATATCCCAAATTCCCAGTGCCACATGCTCTTTTTTGGCAAGCATCGCACATATCTAAATGTCGTCGACAGGCCATTTTCTATAACTTATCTGATTTTAATTGCTTTAAACATGTGCGTGCCAGCCCATCTTCACTATCAAGGATACGTGTGTGTCTGTGAGTGTGTCGTCCTCTCATCCTTTTTGGCGCTGTCAACATTATTTCAGAGAAACAGAGGAGAGCTTGGGAAATAGTCGCCAAACGCTCACGTCGTCACTCCAGACAAGTTGATGACCTCTAACTCCAACTCCAACTTTAGCTCTCCGTTTCCCCCCAACTACTTGCCAGTGAAAGGACCAAGGACCACACTTCCTCCTCTCCGCATGTGAGCTTGTTTATCTCGCCAGCTCTCTAGCTGCTGGCTTCTTTTTATGAGCTTTGTCGGGGCTTTGATGTTAATTACCCAGAGTAACAACGAGAGGACGTCTTCCTCTGTCCTCTGGTAAACAAAACAGCAGCTATTTTTCTATATAGCGAGAGATAGAGATAGAGAGATGGAGTGTGTGGAGCAGCTCGGTGGCCGAGATTATCTCCAAGGACCTATAAATCCAGTCATTAAAGTCAAAGTCACAAGACGATGCTGCTGCCGCTGCTGCCTTATCAGCTGCAGGGGAAATTTCGGAGGGTAACTCCCTCGCCTTCTTTGGTTTTATAATAAAATTAAGTAAAATTTTCTCCACCACACACACACACAAGCTTTTGGGAATGAAATCTCCTTTGTGGCTGTCGCATCCCTCGATAAAGTCTGCCATATGCCAGCCGGCACCTGTCCTCCTTGTTCTTGTTCTTAAAGTCAAATATTGAACTTGCACTGAAAAGGAGCTACTTTTCTTCCGATGAACTTGGCCAAGAAATGGCTTTATCATCGCAGAAGGAGAATATCAGTGAGAAGGGATACTTGGTAGCTCCTTTTACAAGTTTTAAGACTTGCATTGATAAGTTAACTTTATATTTTTAATAGGAATTTGTATAAATAATAAGACTTCTTCCTTTACAAATTCAAATTCCTTTATCTTAGTTAACAAAAATTATAAATGCACAAATCTTTACACCACCTTTAAGAAGGAAAAGGAAAACTCTACAAGCTCTCTCTCCCCCTCCAAGAGATTTGTGCCTGTTTTTGTTCATAAAGTGTCCGGAAAAATCTTGTTACAATCTCAGCGTTAAATCTCAGCCCAAAATTTGTTGACTGCCTCAGGCCTAACGTCACTCCAGCTCCACTCTGTTGGCCACTTAACCCACTGAACCACCCCGGACTCTGGACTCTATTAAAAATGCTTACAAATGCGCTTAGGCAGCCGGCAAATAAATCTCCATATGTAAGATGACAGCAGCTTGGGAGCTCCGATTCCGATTCCGTTTCCAATTCCGATTCTTGAGACCCGATCTCTGGCGCTGTCACTTAAAACCCATAAATAACTCATGTCTCGATAGCTGTCGATAGCTATCGCCTGGGCATTGAGAGAGTAAGAGAGATTTGCGAGCTGTGCCCTGATTTTATTTGGTCAACAGACAGGAGGAGCAGCTGACGCCACTCACATGGCATTTTTAGAGAGGGAAAAAGAGTCCAAGTACTCAGGATACCATTTTTTACAATCTTTCCAAGGTTTTTTCCTTTTTAAAGGTGGTTCTATTGTCTTGATGGGGTTTGTTTTTAGATATAGGGTTCTTATCAGACTCTTAACCTGCTCAAGAACAGGGATAGTCTGTGAAATCTCTTATAAAGCTTCTATATATAGTTGTTTTTAACAAATTTCGTATCGTATAAATATGGTTTGTTATCTTAGTATTTAGTGGAAAACTACTTAAAAGGATAAGAAATTTGTTAAGTAGACACAAATAGCAAATATAATGTAAAACTGAGCTGAAGGCCAAACTCCATCGCTAGCTCTTAATTTTAATTAATTGTTAGCTCTTTATAAATAAGTAAATAAATTGTTAAAAACACACAAGATTCTCTAAAACTTAATAGTTTTATTTTAACTTCAATAACATTGCCTACTTTTATATTATTTGTTGTACGTTTATTGTACTTTTATTTTATTTCTTGTGTTTTAATTCTCGAAAGTCAACGGAAATATAATAAATATTTACGCGAGCCGAAGGACTTAGCTACTATGGCTCTTAAATTTAAGTTAGCTCTTAGTTTATAACTAATTGTTAGCTTTAGATAAATAAATAAATAAACATTTACGTTTCCTGCCATAAAAAAACTATAAAACTGAGGATTACCTCGGAAAGATTTCCACTATGTGTTTTGTGGACCCTTTTTTAATATTTTTTTAAATATTTTTAAGCTGCTGCGTAACTTTAATGCCGAAATTAACTTGGTTAGTGGATGAGGATATGCCAGGATATGCCAGGAATGGCATGGCATGGCTTGGCTGGGGCGCGTTGCAGCAGTTGTGATTTCACTAATTTGTCGTCGTGTTGACTGTCAAATTGGATGCCATGTGTGGGTGTCATTAATGTCAACCAACCCCCAAAGAAGACCCCGGCAGACAGACAGACAGACAGAGAGACGACTCATTAATGCCACTCATCAAAACTATAACGAATGTTGAAGGGTCCGTCTTCCTCCGACCGAATCCGGGGGCTTTGTTGGCTCCATCCTCGACGACACATGAATATCCCGACACTATAAATTTGGGCTAAGGTTACCCCGACTCCGGGAGAGAAATGTGCTTTTGTCCTGATGACGCTGCTGATGGCATTTGTCGCCGTTTTCTCTCTGGCCATTTTCATTCCATTTCCATTGCCACGTTCTCGTTTTTGTCCTTATAACCCCCGTCATCACACATATATATATATATATATATAGGCATTTTGCTATTTTCGCGTAAATTGCTGCTAATTTTGTTTATCGCAGGACAATTATCCAAGCGAACGAACTGACAAATGAGCCGCACACTTGCCGCTGCCGCTGCCCCAAAAACCAAACCCAAATGGACATGTGTGTGAGTGTTATCCTTTGTGTAGAGTCGAGTCCTTTGTTCAAGGCTCGAAGGTGTTTGTTGGGGCCATCGATTGGGTTAGGGATCAGGTCAGGCTTTACTCTGCTTGAGACATGTATTTAAACAGTAAAAAAGGTAATAATAAAACACAGAAAAGGATGTAAAGTTTAAATAACCTTTAAAAACATCCTTTTACTAACAAAAAATTGAGAAATATTCCTTCTAGATATACATATCAATTGTGAAAACATAAAATGACTTTCCAATGGTCATTCCCCAACCTATTTCTTACCTATATTTATTTGTTTTCGCATCGCTACCAGCCGTTTAACACTAACTAAGCCGCTTACTTGCCCGGCGACTTTGACTTCTTCTTTTTTCTAAAAAACACAACAAAAGAAAAGCGATGAAACGGGGAAAATAATGCCCACTGTCCCTGGGAAAAAAAAGGAAAGACAGAAAGGAAAAGAAAAGAAAGCGGGCCCCGAGGAAAAAAGGGAAAGGGACTGTGGTGACTCTTGGTCGTTTGGTGGTTGCACGGGGCGGCAAGTTAAGAAATCAAACAGCTGACATAAATAACATTTTAATTTAAATACGGTGCAGGACACAACAACAACAACAATATTTTTTTTCTTTGCCGTTAAGGTAAGCAGAAGGTACAACAATAACAACGGGGGGAAAAATACAGCGGAGAAATAAAAAAAAAGCGAGCAGAAAATACATATTTAAACAGGATTCTCTCTCCTGCAAACAAAATTAAACAGGCGAGGGTGTTGTGTGTGGGGGGGGGGGAAGACGACAACAACAACATTGGGGAAGTAAATTTTATTTTAAAATAAATTTATCGCCTTATCCGTTGTCCACGGCAGCAGCCGCGCCCAGCTCCTGCCTGTCATATACTCACAGAGGGTATTGCACAGATTACAACCGAATTCAATTTATAGAGAGAGTCTTATAAGGACTCGAAAAGTATTTAAAAATGAGAAGAAAAATACATTTTGGGGAATGTGTCCTGGATTTTAGGTCATAAAATGTGCCAAAGATTGACTTTAAGTCTTATTTTTAATAAAGTTATCATATTAAAACCTTATTGTATGTTGAAATCTTATTTATTTGGTTTTTTATTTGATTTAATGTCTTGTTAATATCTTAATCATTATAAAGGACTCAAAACTAACTTCAAATATTCCTTCTCTTAAAGAATTACTCTTTTTTCAGAGTATCCTAAACTTCGTTGCAGATTTGCTGATATTTTTTCTACATCTTTTCGCTCTTCCATAGCGGCAATTGCCGGACCAAGCCAAGGAACACATGAGCCCGGAGCCCCGAGAGGAATGGGAAACGGGCAAGTGCCACCCGCTGGCAGCTTGGACAAGGACAAGGACAAGGAAGACTGACTCCGCGGATGCCACCAGCGTCCCGAGTCCGGAGTCCCAGCACGAGAGCTTCATTTGAACGAAATGAAATCATAATGAGATTTTTGCGTTCGTTTTTTGTCGCCGCAGAGAGAGAAGCCATGGGAGTTGGGAAGTGGGAATGGGAAGTGGGATTGGGAAATGGTAATGGGATGGTCCGGACGGCGGACAAAGTCAACCTGCGGAAGCAGCAATTGCCATTGCCATGGCGCGTAATGACAAAAATTCATAATTGGATAAAGGAGCGGACGTGTGCCATAAAGTACCAGGATCCCGGCTTCCAGATTGAAATTCAAACAGATTTTAAAGCCAAGCATTAGCTTTGTTTGATAGCTAATCGAATTGTACAAATATTTGTTAGGAGAAACAAAAGGAAAACACTTCATTTCGGACTGTAAAGGAAGGTTTTATGTGTTTATGATTCTTTGAGATAAAATATCTAAATACAGTTGTAATTAAATGTTTACAAAGAAGTAATAGAATTATTTTCGACCTTGTAAATCACAAGTTTTCCTTAGCAGTCGCATCGATCTAACCATTTATACATTTTCTCTAATTTCCCAAAAGGTTTAATTATTTAAATTGCCTTTCAATGAATTATATTTTTATAAATATTCCATTAATCGCTAACTAATCGAATTGTACAAATATTTGTGAGAAGAAAAAACAAAAGGACACCAAAGGGAGGTTTTATATAATGATTCTTTGATATAAAATATCAAAATATGCTCTTAAAGGATATTAAAGTTGTAGTTAAAGGTTTATAGAATCCTTTTTGACCCTATAAATCATAAGAATTCCTTTTCAGACGAATTTCCTCTAATTTCCCAAAGGGTTTAATCATTGGAATTCCCTTTTAATGAATTATATTTTTATAAATATTCCCTTAATCACTTTAAAATAAATGTAAATGCAATGATGATGGTAATTACAGAAATCCAACCGAAAATCGCGGCTAATAAACCACAATTTAATGGCATTCCTGGCCCCCAGTCCCCCTCTTTTTCAGGACAGACTTGGCGGCTCCCCTTCCCCCGTTCCTTGCCCGTTCTTACGGGCCAATTGTGGCACTTGATTGTTAGCGGCTTGTTGGGCAGCCAACAGGCCGAGGCCCAAGCCCCGAACCCTGACTGCCATATGGCTAACAATATCCTTGTTGCTCCCTGTTCCTGCTCCCTGTATCCTGGTTATTGTTGTTATTATTGTTGTTAATGCAAATGCCAGGCATTCGAATGCACTGGCGCGTAATCCGCAGCCGGCAATCGAGAGAGAGGAGAGCAGAGGAGAGAGACTTGAGAATGCACTTGACTCGAAATGAAAGAATCGGAAAAGAGCACACACACAGAGAGAGAACAAGGCACAAAAAAAAAGAAGCGAAGGTGGGTCACGCCCTCCAAACACGAGAGAAATGAGAGAAGAAAAACAACAAAGAAAACAACAAGAAAACCACAAAAACAAGAAGCCAATAGAGAAAACAACCGCAACAAAAAAAAGAATAATTAAAAAAAAAAACAAAACCAAACAAAAGCCTCACAAAAAGTTGGCTTTTATTATATGTTTTTTTTCCAAGAGATGTGCTTGGGGCTTTCCTTTCTTTAATTTATTGTTGTCGGTATTGTTATACCCTTGCAGGGTATTATAATTTCAGTCAGAAGTTTGCAACGCAGTGAAGGAGTCATCTCCGACCCTATAAAGTATATATATTCTTGATCAGCATCAACAGCCGAGTCGATCTAGCCATGTCCGTCTGTCCGTCTGTCTGTCTGTCTGTCTGTCTGTCTGTCTGTCCGTCTGTCCGTCCGTTTCTACGCAAACTAGTCCCTCAGTTTTGAAGCTATCTGAATGAAACTTTGCAGATAGTCTTCTATATACTCTCACTCGGACATAAGTCGGAACGGGCCAGATCGGACGACTATATCATATAGCTGCCATACAAACGATCCGTCAATTTTTAGAAAAAAAATTTTAATTTCACTATTTTTGAACATATCTTGACCAACTTTCGGTTATGAGCTTTATATATTATTCTAGATTTTAGGATTAAATTTCATAAAAATCGGATGACTATATCATATAGCTGCCATAGGAACGATCGGGAAATTTTTAGAAAAAATAATTATAACTTTGTCAGTTTTCAACATAATTTCTTCAACTTTAGATACTAGGCCGCCGTCGTCCACGGCTCCTTCTCCTGGGTTGATGAGAAGACCGGCGAGAAGTTCACCATCACCTACGTGGCCGATGAGAACGGATACCAGCCCCAGGGCTCCCATCTGCCCGTGGCCCCAGTTGCTTAAATCAACTGTCGATCCTTACGCGAAATTTGTTCATTCAGAGACTAAAATAAAATGATTGTTAATTGCAAATAACATGGCACTGACTTTTAGAATATTTTTTGCATAAGAAGGATACATCCTGCGGAAGTTAATGTGGTTTGCCGCAAATATTGGTATATCATATAGCTGCCATAGGAACGATCGGGAAATTTTTAGAAAAAATAATTATAACTTTGTCAGTTTTCAACATAATTTCTTCAACTTTTA